>CM035356.1:5678566-5869481 GCA_020137815.1 Hormiphora californensis
AAATTTTTTTTAAAAATTTTTGAAAAAAATTTTTTATAGAATGTTTGCCCCAATGCTTTTTGATCGATGCTCCCCGTAAATTTTCAGAGAAAAAGTTATTTTGAAATTTTGATACTTCCTCACCCCGCTTAGGGTGCCCAGATTCGGCATGGTATCACGTATCGGTTCGTTTCGAACCATCTAATTAGCGGCATAACACGTGATAAGATGCACCGATTCGAAACACGATTCGAACGTGGATGGTATACCTTAGCAAAATTTCATAACTTTTTTTTGCAAAATCGGGGGGTGGTTTACCTTAGAAAAAGTTTTTACAATTTTTTTAAAAATTTTAAAAATTTTCTATTTCTAATGACAGAAGCAATGATCATATTGTCATCAATAAATGTATACTATACAGTTAGAGGTGTCTTGGTATAGAATTTTGGACAAAAGTAGGATTTATGGGTAGGGTTTATGGGTCAAATATGCTCTACCCCGATATACCGGGCACCCCGATTTACCGGGCAAAATGGCTTCCCCCGAGGATCCCGGTAAATCGGGGTCCGATTGTACTATATTATGTTGAAACCATACTCTAATAGTAGAGTCTGAGACTTTATCTTTCTGAATTTAATAGAATAAAATTATAGACAGAAAGTTTATTTTGGTACCTATTTTTGCTGTTTTTGCTCTTTTTTACCCCAACTAAATCGATTTTAATAAGAACTTTAATAAGAACTTTAATAACTATTATGTATCGGGCAAAGAATGAATTGAATAATGAATTGAACAGCGATCGAAGCAACCAACATATTATGTAACTGTTCGAACGAATGAAATCTTAAAAATGTGCCGACTTTAAATCAAATCCATTATAACAGTGCTGCTTGTAGTCGTATTACCGTAATGGAAATACAGTAATGAGACGCGCACGTTGCATAACACGCGGCAAAAAGTGCAGCACGTACTAGCGCCCTGATCGGCCACGGTTGCGTGTCGTCTTACTGTATCTCCGTTTTCCATTACCGTTTTCCCACTACAAGCGACCGTGTATGGCATGTATATCAAAACCATTGAGCAAGAAAAACTCCTTTTTATATTTAACGACATTGACAAATATGATATCAATACTTGATCGAAAGAAGGGATTCCCTTCTCTTATAGTTCACACATATCATGATCAATCAGTGTTCACTATGCAGCAGAGATATGTTAACGTCATAGCCAGGACTTTGTGAAAACTACGGCATCATAAGGACATAAGATTTATTACCGCGGTGCACTGTTATACCATACCTATATATCAATCAGGTACAATTTGATCTGTATCAGTTTGGAAATGGTCATCGTACTTCCTCGAGGTTAACTTGGATGCACAACTTCATTTAAATAACTAATTTGAATGGCGATACGGTACAAATTAATATGCTTCCCAACCACTACTATGATAAATCTTGCCCCAACTCACATTATAATGTTGACAGATCAATGAGCATGTATATTATGGCGGCTCATGTGCGGGATGGATCTCGGTCATCAGTGGAATGGTGGTACCAACAACTATGTAATTACTATAGCACACTCATCCAAGTGATCAGTTAAACTGTATCATGGGTCAACAAGTCATGCTAATCGTAACACTGAAAAGTGCCCCGGTTCAAAAAAAGGGGGGGTCCAAGACAGGCCCCGATCGAATTTTGGTCCTATCTATAGTATTAAACTGGCAGCATCCTGATCTAAAATAAGCAGAATTTTCAGCATTTTAGTCCGCCTATGTGCTGAAAATTCCTCTCAATCATATCAGATACACATGCAGAGAGATTCTTATTATTGCAGTACTGCAGCAGTGTGAATGAGAGAGAGAGAGAGAGAGGGGGAGAGGGGAGGGAGATGGAGAATATGTGTTGGTTGGCGCCAGTTGTGCGTAGTGCACCGACAACAGTCTAGAGGGGGAAAGGGGGAGATTAGAGAGATTCATACATTACCATTGCAATTGACTTGGCTCTCTCTCTCTTTTTCAGCGCGACCAGTTCAACCAATCTGCTGAAAATCGTGCTGAAAACTGACCATTTCAACCAATCTGCTGAAAATCGTGCTGAAAACTGTTGTCGGTGCATTACGCAAAACTGGAACATTCCCCAGCATATTCTGTCTCTCTGTCACACACAACCAGCACATAATATCCCCAGATATCTCTCTCTCTCACTCTTCAGTCTTTCACATTCACTGCACCACCTATATTTTCAGCAGAATTTTCAGCACATAATATGTAGATGAAATTTTTGAATTGTAAAAATCAGCATTCTCGTTAAAAAAAAATCAGCATCCTGGGAGACATTTCTTTCCAATTGGTTGGCAAATTTTGAATTTTCGAACGGGGAAGACAGGTAGACTGGAATGATAACTAAAATATAGACACTAGACAATGAGTAGACAGGGAGAGGTGGTAGATAGGGCTAGAACGTAAAAGAGATTCAGAGAAGCAATGAGAGAGAGAGGGAGAGAAAGAGAGCGATAGAGAGGGAGAGAAAGCGAGCGAGAGAGAGAGGGAGAGAAAGAGAGAGAGAGAGAGAGAGAGAGAGAGAGAGAGAGAGAGAGAGAGAGAGAGAAAGCGAGAGAGAGAGAGAGAGAGAGAGAGAGAGAGAGAGAGAGAGAGAGAGAGAGAGAGAGAGAGAGAGAGAGAGAGAGAGAGAGGGAGAGAAAGAGAGCGAGAGAGAGAGGGAGAGAAAGAGAGCGAGAGGGAGAGAAAGCGTGTTAGACAGATGATGGAAAAGGGTGAGTGAGATTAGCGCAAAGGACCGATTATATACAGCAAAGCAGTGCACACACACACACACACACACACACGAGGCAAAGACTATATTATAGACATACAAATAATTTTCTAGCTAGCACCCAAAATGTATGCCTATTGTCAAGTCAAGAATCCTTTTGGTGTGAGCCGTGAGGCGTGATCATACTTTTTGGACCCAAAATTGAAAAATAGCTATAGATATTTCGCGAAAGTGTCCCGGTTATAATCCTTCAGCCGGTTTTAGGACGATCCAAGTACTTTTTATTTTGGACACAGCCACGCACCAATTATAGTGGTCTTGACTATTAGGATGGTTTACAACTAAACGTAGTTCAAGCACATAATTCCTACATAATGAATTAAATTTAAACGCTGCATCAAAATTAAAGGCGACCTTTTTGTAAATCTGTGAGGAGGAAGGAATTACAGTTCTTTCTGAGTGTGAGGATTCGATGGAAATTTCTGATTTTCTCTTGGAACCGGAAGTGAAGGTGTGCAAAAGACATCTCTAATTATCGAAGGGATTGCCGCAGAGAGAGAGAGAGAGAGAGAGAGAGAGAGAGAGAGAGAGAGAAAGAGAGAGAGAGAGAGAGAGAGAGAGATAGTGAGTGAGAGAGAGAGAGAGAGAGAGAGAGAGATAGTGAGAGCGAGAGAGCAATTAGAGGCAGGTATTATACGAGGTGATTCCTTGCAGAACGGAAATTAGAAGTCCAAAAGATCACCCACTACCCAGTAGTGACCATAGAAAGCTTGTGAGAAAGAGAGAGAGAGGGTGAGAGTGAGAAAGAGAGAGAGAGTGAGAGAGAGAGAGAGATGGCGAGAAATAATCTATTAAATTGGATAGGGAGAGTAGGAGAATGCTAATCCAACATGCCAATGTGGTGTTAGTGATTGGAGAAAAACCTACGAGCTGCAAGGGCGTGATCAATGTAACAGAAAGATCAAGAGAAGTAAAAAGAGAGATAAGAATAAAGTAGGTTGTGCATCATCAGTCAAGGAAATGTCAATTTGAAGAATAATCCAACTAGGATTTACTGAGCTGCCTTTAGTAGTGGGCGCCCATTTTCACCAGAAATTATGGAACGAATCTATGCAATTGTCGTAAAACCGGTTGAAAGATAACCGAGACACTCTCGCCAAATGTCATAGCTATTTACAAGATATGGTACGACATTCAAGAAACATCTATGTCTCTATAGCCAAAAAACCGTCCAAGAAAGTATGATCACTCACCACAGTAACACTGCCTTTAACATACAAGTGAAACATATTATATTTTGTTTTTCCTAAAAAGTTACGTTCTCTTTTGTAGCTTAGTTTGTTGAGCTTAGTAAAGAGATAAATCAACTCTATTTGATTTATCTCTTTGCTAAGCTCAAGATAGCATTTCCTTATTTTGCTCCTTTTTTCTCTGCATCTCTCTATCTGCATCTCTGCTGTATCTCTCTATCTCCATCTCTCCTGCATCTCTCTATCTATCTTTTCATTCTCCAATACTGCTTGTAATAAGTATAGCGGTAACCACAATTTACACCAAGTAAGCCAAGAACAATTAATATGACGTGATCAACTGCTATAGCCCAACTGTTCATTCTGAGAATTCTGATACAAAGATATTATTTGCCGTACTGCTATATGAGGTAACTCCAACCCCCCAGTTTCATCTCCTTGTTTAACATGGGAGTTACCAAGGGAATCCACTGAGTTCGATTAATCTAGGCACATACCCACAGTACTATTCGAATTGGCATATCTTTATATCAGGAATCTCGGATAGCAACAATCCTTGTGTTTTATTGCTATCTGAACAGATTAGGCGTATAGACAGGGCTCTTATTATCAGCAGTACTCACGTATCAATGGTAATGTATTAATTGCACTGAACTGCTGTAGACATCACCCACTCACTTCATACACACACAACACCCACACACATGACCAAGCCTGTACGACAGGTTATTGATCACCGGCTGTATTACAGCACGAGAGAGCCGTCACTAGTATCGTGCAGTGATCCGAAGATCATGATAACAATTAATATGACGTGATCAACTGCTATAGCCCAACTGTTCATTCTGAGAATTCTGATACAAAGATATTATTTGCCGTACTGCTATATGAGGTAACTCCAACCCCCCAGTTTCATCTCCTTGTTTAACATGGGAGTTACCAAGGGAATCCACTGAGTTCGATTAATCTAGGCACATACCCACAGTACTATTCGAATTGGCATATCTTTATATCAGGAATCTCGGATAGCAACAATCCTTGTGTTTTATTGCTATCTGAACAGATTAGGCGTATAGACAGGGCTCTTATTATCAGCAGTACTCACGTATCAATGGTAATGTATTAATTGCACTGAACTGCTGTAGACATCACCCACTCACTTCATACACACACAACACCCACACACATGACCAAGCCTGTACGACAGGTTATTGATCACCGGCTGTATTACAGCACGAGAGAGCCGTCACTAGTATCGTGCAGTGATCCGAAGATCATGATAACAATTAATATGACGTGATCTCTCGTGCTGTAATACAGCCGGTGATCAATAACCTGTCGTACAGGCTTGGTCATGTGTGTGGGTGTTGTGTGTGTATGAAGTGAGTGGGTGATGTCTACAGCAGTTCAGTGCAATTAATACATTACCATTGATACGTGAGTACTGCTGATAATAAGAGCCCTGTCTATACGCCTAATCTGTTCAGATAGCAATAAAACACAAGGATTGTTGCTATCCGAGATTCCTGATATAAAGATATGCCAATTCGAATAGTACTGTGGGTATGTGCCTAGATTAATCGAACTCAGTGGATTCCCTTGGTAACTCCCATGTTAAACAAGGAGATGAAACTGGGGGGTTGGAGTTACCTCATATAGCAGTACGGCAAATAATATCTTTGTATCAGAATTCTCAGAATGAACAGTTGGGCTATAGCAGTTGATCACGTCATATTAATTGTTATCATGATCTTCGGATCACTGCACGATACTAGTGACGGCTCTCTCGTGCTGTAATACAGCCGGTGATCAATAACCTGTCGTACAGGCTTGGTCATGTGTGTGGGTGTTGTGTGTGTATGAAGTGAGTGGGTGATGTCTACAGCAGTTCAGTGCAATTAATACATTACCATTGATACGTGAGTACTGCTGATAATAAGAGCCCTGTCTATACGCCTAATCTGTTCAGATAGCAATAAAACACAAGGATTGTTGCTATCCGAGATTCCTGATATAAAGATATGCCAATTCGAATAGTACTGTGGGTATGTGCCTAGATTAATCGAACTCAGTGGATTCCCTTGGTAACTCCCATGTTAAACAAGGAGATGAAACTGGGGGGTTGGAGTTACCTCATATAGCAGTACGGCAAATAATATCTTTGTATCAGAATTCTCAGAATGAACAGTTGGGCTATAGCAGTTGATCACGTCATATTAATTGTTATCATGATCTTCGGATCACTGCACGATACTAGTGACGGCTCTCTCGTGCTGTAATACAGCCGGTGATCAATAACCTGTCGTACAGGCTTGGTCATGTGTGTGGGTGTTGTGTGTGTATGAAGTGAGTGGGTGATGTCTACAGCAGTTCAGTGCAATTAATACATTACCATTAAGCCAAGAACGGGTCACTCGTTTCTCTCTCTATATCCTCTCCCCTTCTATCTATGTAAGATATCAACCCAGGAAATGGTAGTACATGGTACTCTTCAAGCCGTGATTTATTTTTGAACACAGAGGTAGAGAACAAGCACTGTTCTTTTAAAGCCGATAAAGAAATACTGCTTTATTTATTTGGGTCCACACTCCACAGTGAGTCCACAATGTGTCTATAATGTGTTCTTTGAACACTGTTAATATCGGGTCAAGGGTTGTTGGCTATGGCTGGGTCCCGGGTCGAATCTCGGTTCGGGATCTAAGGCAAGCTGTCTAGTTGACCAAGCTATAAATTGGTACAGCTTGGGCTGGATAGTCACGCTACCCTGCACAGTTCACGTAGGGCTGCCCCCCCTACTGTAAGTTTAGTAAGTACCTCGGTACGGAGTGGCATAGGGCTTAGAATCAGAGATAAGCACCGCAAGCTTATCCAGTGATTGGGACAGATCTACCCTTTGAGTTTTGACAAGCGGTTACCCCCGAGCAGCCCGGTAAATCGTGGTCACCGGTCTTACTAAAATATCATACCCCTGAGCAGTCCGGTAAATCGCGGTCCGACCATATTTGTATAGTCAGTTATCTGTATTTTGTCACTAGCAGCTCCTCGTGCTTGTAGCGAGACTTTTACACGCTCACTTGTGCACTACTGGATCAACTGCGGTACAGTGGTACATCCGGGTTGGGGGTATAAATCTATGCGACTTTTACTTAGATAACAGATCAAAGCTCAACCGCTGTTCAGTGATGATCTAGCCGACTATAAACTGGTACTTGAATAGTTCTGCAATGTGTTGTCCCTATTCAATTCAGTGTTCTGCTATGTTTTGCCCCATTCAATTCAGTGTTACCCAATTAGTTATAACTCAATACTATATCCCAGAATGAAGGTATTCCTTGTTGCCCTGATCGCCCTCGTGGCCATGACCGCTGCCCGCCCCCATCTGGCCCTCTTCGAGCACGGACACTTCAGGGGAGGCCGCCACAACATCCATGCACCTCAGTCATGGGTTGGAGGATTCAACGATAAGGCTTCCAGCGCCCATGCTATTCGCGGTAACTGGGACTGCTTCGAGCACGGACACTTCAGAGGCCGACGCCTGAGAATGCCCCAGGGTTCCCGCAGGCCTGGCATGCCCGGTGGATGGAACGACGTTATCTCCTCTTGCCGTCCCTTCTAAATTTCATATTGCATGTGAATTTTATTAACGAATTTGAGTTAACTAAGCTGTTTAATTGTTTTCCGTTGGGGGGGGGGGGTGTTATTAAAATTAACTAAGCCTCAAAATAAATATTTATGCAATACCTGCTCGTTTTCCTTACCATACCAACTACCTAGGAACTCCCTGACAAATCCATACCAACTACCTAGCAACTCCCTAACAACTCCCTGACAACTCCATACCAACTACCTAGCAACTCCCTAACAACTCCCTGACAACTCCATACCAACTACCTAGCAACTCCCTGAATACTCCATACCAACACCATAACAACTCCCTAGCAACTCCATACAAACTCCCTAGCAACTCTCCGGCAAAGGTGGTTGGAGGGAGGTTAGAAAACACCCGTGGAATGAAAAAAAGAAGATTAAAAGCAGCTGCTAGCAGGGCAACTGGGCAAGTGATCTCCGCCAGAAATATATACGCAATACCGAACAACAAACACGACTCGAGATGCTCGTCTTACAGAAGCTTGTATGACATTTCAAGAGGGTGTCTATATCTATTATAATACATGCATGCCTCTATATCAAGAAGTAAACAACATGTACACACATTACTGGTGAATACCACGTGTCTCGGCGTCTCGCTATCTGTCCCCCCTCTCTCTCACTCATGCAATGTGTTCACATAAATATGTTCGGTAGACAATGAAAAATATATTAAATTACATAGTATATATATAATTCGGATTTAAAACACACTCAGTAGCCGCGGCAATGGTCGAGGGAAGGGTTTAATAAAAAGTTTCTTTAGAAAATATCCTGTGAAATGAAAAAGTATTAAAAGTTATGTTTATAACACGCCCTGCATGTAGTTGCCCTGGTTACTACATTAGTTGTCCTGGTTACTACATTATCATGAACAGCAATTTAAATCAAGAACATCACAAACAAAGATTGGAAAAGCATTGACGACTATTTTAATTTCGAAACCGTCGTGTGATTTGTTTCCTGCAATAAAATCATTGTCTCAGTTGTCCATAAACTACTATCAACTATTTTAATTTGTTTTTCAATGATCCTTATTCATGACAACCTTGTTTTGACACAATGACACATTGTTTCAGAGCAGTATAAGAGACAAAGAGCTAAACAGTCCCCTGCAGCACAAGATACATCGGTATAACACAACCGCGGTGGTGACATTACATTGTCAATTAAAAACACCGCAAATTTAATTTTAACTGCACGGGCAAAACGAGATACGGTTCTATTTTTAATCAACAACAGAGCAAAACGGCAAAAAATAAAAGATTCTCAGACATTATAAGATGTATCCATCTAAAATCTAATACACTGCAACTGGAAACACAGCTTACCGACATAGTTACCCATACCCGGGCGGTTTGCGGTTTGCTCAGCGTTTGGCTAAGTGTGCTGGAAGCACACAGTGAACGTGCTGCAGCTGTTATAGCAGTTGGCACATGCGTCTAAATGTAGCACAATGGAGATTAGTGCTTGTACTACTGCTGCAGCAGTGGCAACTGCAGCAGACAGCTCGGGTAATGGGCGTGCATTCACCTCGCTATGAAGAACAGAGAGAGAGAGGGAGAGAGAGAGAGAGAGAGAGAGAGAGAGAGAGAGAGAGAGAGAGAGGAAAAAAAAGAGAGAAAGAAGGAGAGAGGAAAGAGGAGAGAGAGAGGAGAGGAGAGAAAAGAGAGAGAAAGAAGAGAGAGAGAGAGAAAAGAGGAAAGAGATGGGGGAGAGAGAAGAGAAAAAAGAGAGAGAAAAGGAAGAGAGGAAGAGAGAGAAAGAAGGGGGGGGGGGGGAGTGAGAGAGAGGGAGAGAGAAAGAAGGAGAGAGAAAGAGAAAAAAGAGAAAGAGAGAGAGAGAGAGAGAGAGGGGAAAGAGGAGAGAGAGAGGGGGGGAGGGGAGAGAGAATACAGGGGGAGAGATGGGTTAGACCAGGATAAGCACAGGCTGTTGTGGAGGATAATGTTCAATTGACACGGCTCTTACTACTATCCTGTATCTTTCTCCTTTTTCCTTTCTCTTTCCCTTCCCCCTCTCTCTCCCTTTTCACTAGTTTTTTTTGATTATCTCTTCTTTTTCTCAAACTTTCCCTCTCCCCCCCCCCCCCCCCCTTTTTCTCTTCTCTCCTTCTTTTTCTTTTCTCCCCTTTCCTATTTTTTCCCTTCCTCCTTCCCCCTTTCCCTCCCTTTGTCTGTAGTTTCTCTCTCTCTTTCCTCCCCCCCTCCCCCTCTCTTTTTCTTTCT
This sequence comes from Hormiphora californensis, assembly GCA_020137815.1. Lineage (NCBI taxonomy): Eukaryota > Metazoa > Ctenophora > Tentaculata > Cydippida > Pleurobrachiidae > Hormiphora > Hormiphora californensis. The sequence goes on from CM035356.1 coordinate 5,688,449, forward strand.
CTCCTTCTCTCCCTCTCTCCCCTCTCTCTCTCTCTTCTCTCTCTCTCTCTCTCTCTCTCCTCTCTCTCTTCTCCATCCTCCCCCCCCCCCCCTAAACCTCTCCCCCTCTTCTCCTTTCCCCCCTCCTTGTCGTAATCTCTTCTTCCTCCTCTCTTCTTAAAAATAGACTTTCCCCTCCCCCTCTACCCTCCCTTCTCTCCATCCCGTAGTCTTAGGTCTTTAATCTCAATCTTCTCTTCTCGTCTCTTCTGTTTTCTCTTTCTTTTCGGGTCTCGCTTGGGACTTGGCCTTAAACAAGGACAGGACGGACAGGGAACAGAGACAGAGACAGAGACAGAGACAGAGACAGAGACAGAGACAGAAACAGAGAGACAGAAACAGAGACAGAGACAGAGACAGAGACAGAGACAGAGACAGAGACAGAGACAGAGACAGAGACAGAGACAGAGACAGAGACAGAGACAGAGACAGAGACAGAGACAGAGACAGAGACAGAGACAGAGACAGAGACAGAGACAGAGACAGAGACAGAGACAGACATTACCTGTCGATTCATTTCAGAGACAGAGTTGATTTATTTCTTGGAGCCTCATCCTCATGACTCGATACACTTCTTCTTGGAGAGCAGCAGCTCCTGTCCCTACCTGTCATGGGATACCTCTGATTACCATCCTCAGCCATCATTCTATGTGGGATTCTACACACGCCAGCAGAGGGAGAGATCCATGTGCCAGCTCTTCTTGTGGGTGCAGTTGCTACTTGCAGGTATGTATCCGTTGTATCCGTTGTATCTTGATCTTCATACAGAGGCTGACTGTTGAACAATTGATATAGTCCTAGGACGTACTCTTCTTATTATATATACAATTTCACTGATTCTTACCGGGATTACTACTACTATAAGATAATGGCAAGGATTTTACGAAAGGCCGTTGCAATCTTCACTTTGTTCGTGTTTTCCTATCTATGCTTCACAATCGTCGACCCCACTGTTTTTCTTCTACAAAATTCATCATTGACAGGTTAGTCCTTTTATTTGGCGTCATAGCAACCATGTTCCATGGTTACCATGGTTACCATGGTTACCAGTATAACTTTCAGATGATACCAAGAGGCATTCTAGGGAATTAATAACAACAAACTCAATTCGAGACTATTGTAAATCAGTTCTTCGAGTTCCTTACAACTACACCCAGTAAGAAATTGGCATGATGACGGGAGGATATTGAGGCAGTATGCATGCAGTATGTTTCTAAGCTGTAATTACCATGGTTACAATGTAATCTAAGATTCTGTTTGACTCGTTTCATGGCTGTTTTTTGTTTAATTTTAATCACACAACTAGCTCCTGCGTGCCCTGCGATTCAATTCAATCTACAGCTACCACCATGCACACGTATCATTATGAGGGCTCTATTCGTAGAATCTGAATAATACATAGTTGCAGTTGTAGATCCCAATAATATGGCCCTAAACACTTATATAATGGCCCTATATACAGCGCTCTTTCCATTCGTAAATTCTTGCAGGCAGCAGAAAACTTTACTAAACTACCCATTGTATATTTTAGTCTACTACATGCAGTCCCTACACAGCATGACAGTCCCTAACAATGAAACTGTATCATTATCACATATTACGGGCGTCTCGTCCCAGCCTTAAACTATTTTAGATGTTTCATTAATCGTCTATAAAGAACTCGACTATTATACATTCGTTCTAAAAAGCTGGTTTAATCGTAACTTGTGCGTAACATTTCTCAGTTGTCTGACGTCTGTATATAATATGGCATTTTCAAGAAAAGTTATACTGTGCATTCCGGTAGTTTTTTGTTTTTGTCTCCTCGTTGTCATTTTACTGAACTTCAACCATAAACAGCAACCTATCTCCAGCCTTACTCTCACAAGTAAGAAAAACAGTAACGAAATAGAATTTTCAACAGTTTATAGTACTGCTTCATCAAAATATCTATACTCGAACTCCTTCATCAAACTTTTCAGCGGACACAAATCGGAAGGCTGTCACGACAAGCACAGTTAGAGAATATTGCAAAAGAGTTCTAAAAGTACCATACAACTATTATAGTACACTGTAAGATATTCTGAATAACTGTAAGATTGCTAAAACTATGCTAAAACTATGGTTCACTCGCTAATGCAACATCAAGCATAAGTTTATTTATTTTTAAATGCTTTTGAATATGAAATGCTAATAAGTAATAAGTTAAGTCGTTTACTGCTAATGGACGTAGCGCCGTTTTAAAGGGCAAGCTAACCTCAAGAGAGAGATAGAGAGAGGGAGAATTTATCTGGCCTAGCAATTGTCTAAATTGCCGCTAGTCTTTCGCCGTCACCACTTCGAACACGCACGCTGCTGTATTATAATATACTGAGCTGATTCTTTGACTGCAAATGAACTAAACAGACAACTATACACTTTATTTTACCGTCCCAAAAAAACAAATAACTGTTTCAGGGAAGAGAGCGATGAGCCGCCAGCCGACCATTACTACTCAAAACTAAACTACTTCGCTAATCATCTTTATATCAACGACGAATACAAGTTCATGTACCTCGCCGTCCCTAAGGTAAGTTTAAAAGTCCTAAAATGTATTCTAATTCGTCTTGTTCAGCCACGAAAGATTTCTTAGTAAGAATAAGGTTTAAGACAAATAACCTCTCAATTTCCTGGAATATTCGGTCACATTATTTCGACTCGACTCGAAGGCTTGAACTGCTTCGAACTGCTTCGAGCCTTCAGGTCACACAGCACAGCCAAAACGGATGTGAGAATCATATAATGATAGTGTTACTCCCCCAATGTCCATTATGACATAGCTCACCGATATTATATAGGTACATTAAACCAAATAATTTGTCGTCCGATAGCCGATATATATTTACTAGACGGGGAAGTAGTAATGCATCCGATCATATTGTACTAGCGGTCTATAAAATGAAGCAGTCACTGAATAATATACGCTTAAATATATGTTCTTTGTCTGATCCTTTTACCAAACCCACCCACGAGGCATAGGGCCCCCTATTATATATTATATATCCTATAGGGATATATATCACATAGATTATATCATATATACTTACCCCGACGGAATGATATATATTGTATACTAAAAGGGGGAGCTGGGCTGATTCCACGAACTATAGTTCGACTGTTTCCCCCAATGGAAATTCTTTGAAGGGACAATCCAGGAATTGCTGATGGTTACCCCCCCCCCCCCCCATCCACATGCCATATCCCTTGGTTACGAAGTCATCCCTTTGTTTGTTTCAGGTTGCATGTAGTAACTGGAAGAAGTTGATGTTGCAGCTCCGAAATGTGACTGATGAGGGCACCCTGGCCTGGCCTCACGACTTTAACAAACACAAACGGCTGGTAAAATAAAATTTTGCTTTAAAAATGAGTACATGATTCTTAGAATTCTATTTTTGGGCTTCATCGCGACAGCGCAAACTTGATACTTGTATCATTTTACTAAAATTATAGTGTATGCGGTAACCATTTTACATACTACTGAATACTCAGATCTCAATACCAATCAATAGGTTGACTTACCGAGAGAAGAGTGGAAAGCAGCGTTACAAGATTACGGGTACTTCAAATTCCTGTTTGTAAGGAACCCTTGGACTCGCCTGGTGAGTGGAACACCTCCTTATAAGGACAAAACAAAGTCCAAAGGACCAAATTTGGGCATATTAATTTGGGCAAATATATCAAACAAAATTTGGGCAAATCAAGGAAGACATTTAACACAAGTTAACAACCACAACCACACAGGTGAGCGCGTATGTGGATCGCTTTACAAGACACGATAAGTGGTGGTATGGGTACATTCAAAAGTAAGTATACACACTACGCAGGGTCCATTGTTCAGTGCAGCTCCTGTTGGTCCTGATCGTGCTACCCTTTTTTCTCAAAATAAGAACCGAGATTATTGGCATGATCAACAGTGGTGTTATGTGGGCACTGATAATTATCACGGCTGATAACAGTAACACGAGTACCTACTACATTTCATAGCAGTTCAAAATAAAGCGTGATCGCGTCTTAATTAATTAATTACATAATAACATAATATAAAATTGGAATGGGAGTCCATATAATTATTGCATCAAGATGGTACTTTACAACAGCTGTATCATAGACTTGGACTATTATAATGAGTTTTACATAAAAAGATAGGAGAGGAGGACGGGGGAAAACGATATGAAGATAGGGAGGCAGATGGAAAGAGAGAGTGAGAGTGAGAGAGAGAGAGAGAGAGAGAGAGAGAGAGAGAGAGAGAGAGAGAAAGAAAGAGAGAGATAGAGAGAGAGAGAGAGAGAGAGAGAGAGAGAAAGTGAGAGAGAGTGAGAGTGAGAGAAAGAGAGAGAGAGAGAGAGAGAGAGAGAGAGAGAGAGAAAGAAAGAGAGAGATAGAGAGAGAGAGAGAGAGAGAGAAAGTGAGAGAAAGTGAGCGAGAGAGAAAGAGAAAGAGATAAAGAGAGAAAGAGAGAGGGACAGAAAGAGGTTTAATATGATGACTGCAAGATCTACATAATCAGATTGCACTGTTACAAACTCACAAGTGTGTTACAAGTGTGACACCCTAGACAATGACGCAGAAGAGACAGTGATAGCAACAGACAGGGAGAGAAATGGAGAGAGAGAGAGAGAGAGAGATAGAGAGATAGATAGAGATAGAGCGGGGATTCCATACTAACAATTCCAGCTCATTCTCTCGACCGATAACATTATCCAAATAAATTATGAGTCTACTTTCTCTTGACATCTGGTACGATTATGTTTCCTAATTCCTGCTCTCTTTTTGGATGCTTTGAACACATGCGAGATCGGATGATCTGATCATCTGACGCTCTGTAATTTATATTGTAGTTGTAAACTGTACACTTCAGGTCTTGTGAGTGTGTACAATGCAAATCATTTCATGGTTCACTCCAAAATCAGTAATGGAGTGGACACCTATGTATAAGTGAAATCGAAGTCAGTCGCTGTGCGCCTTCCATCTCGTCACCAAAACTACCCTGTAATTTATATTCAATTTAGGACGGAAGGTAAACGAATGATTCAGAGATACAGAGCGGGTGCGGGAGTGGATGAAATTGCTGCTGGTGCTGATGTAAGGTTCGCAGAGTTTGTCCAGGACATCCTGGCACATCAGGACAAATCGCCAGACAACTTCACCGCCACCGTACGTTTTATAGTCAGGCTGGTCAGACTTCTCGATTTACCTGATCCCGGTAAATCTCGAGGTCTGGTAAATCTCGAGGTTAAATATTATAGCCCCTTCTTCCACCCCCGAACACAAAGGTAACGACACATTACCAACCCTAACCCCCGGTATTTAAAACGGTTGAAGAGAGTTACTGTATGCAAATACCCGGAATGCCTCCATCAGCTCTTATCATAGAGAGTGGAGCACTTGACAAGACAGATTGTCTCACACTGCACTCTCCGAACTGAATGCAGCGTGCGTGATGTTATAAGCAGTATCATGACAACTCATAGAGGGGGGCCTCTATCACCGCGTTAGAAAATATCAGGCAATATGAGCTGCTTCTTTCACCACGGAATGAACAAGTAATGAGCCGCACAGTTATATTTATATCATATACTTCCAAAGACCTTCTAGAACGTCTATAGAAGCTTCTATAGTTATTTACAGTAATCTTCCTAAAACCATACATCAGATGCTTATTTAGTTATTTACAGTTTAGGCAGAGTATGCCCCCCTCTCTTATCCTATGATATTCAATATACGACCTTCTGAAGTTATCCCTTCTTATCTTACAAGCTAAGTAGCGCTTCTAAAAAGAAAAGGCATGGTATTAGTGGGGGGGGTTAGAACGTGGGTACCCAATTTGTCTTTCTCCTTACAGGTAGTAGGATATACAAGTAAAGAAATTAAGCGGCAGGGTGCAAGAGGGGATGTGAAGCGTATCAATTTGACTGTTGGAGCACAATTCATTTAATTCAGGAGCACACTTTGAACTAATACACAATCAACTAAACCAAATGCAGGAATGAGCTGATGATTCTTCTCTCGTTCTTCCTTCTCTATAAGTTGGACTCATGAATAGAGGCAGTGTGATATTTGTTTGCTGCGACCAAGTGGAGATAAATATGAGAGAGTGTCTCAAATTCCATGGTTCATGCTAAAAGGAGAAACCACAGTGAGTACCCCTCACTAAGTAATTTACATAAGTAGTCCCATTATACCCGTTTACATAAACTGTGGTATATAAGCATGCGAAGTAGTAAGTTATGATACCTGTGTGAACAAGCGGTTGTGGTGAAAGCCGCTTATGATTATAGACTATAACGATCCCGAAATCGTCCACCGCTCCCAACCTATATACGATATCCCAAATACCTGCCAAGTTTCCACCCGTCTCTTATACACCCCGGGGTGCGCCGTCACTCTCCTGTAATGCGGTTTAGGGTCAAACCGCTGGAGTGTAAGGTGACTGCGTCCCAATCCCCGATCGGGAACAATTATACATGCCAAGCCAACCTTCCCCCTTACGTCCTATGCTGATAACCCCTTCCTTCTCCAACCTTGACGAAAACTGGAACCCAGAGTTCTACATAGCAGGATTGTGTCATCCTTGGGTGAACTTCGATCTTATTGCTCGGTAAGTGGGACTGTATTTGACCTTATTGCACGGTAAGTGGGACTGTATTTGACCTTATTGAACGGTAAGTTCGCTAGATTTTAGGCCCCCCCCCCCCCCCAGATTTTAGGTGAGACACAGACTGTTATACTTCAATAACGTGACAACGTGTTCTAAGATTTATAGTATAACTATGGCTAAAAAGTAAGCACTCGATTGTAGTACAGTCGGACCCCGATTTAGTGGCATCATCGGGGGGAAAAATCCTGCCACTAAATCGGGGTGCCACTAAATCGGGTTAAGCCATATTTGGCCCATAAAAACCTATTTTATTCCCAAAATGCTATACTAAGACTAAAGACACCTCTAACTGTTATAAATTCAACTGTGGTGGCAATGCCACAGCCCCAAAAGTCACCGTGTTTTCTTTTATAATATGCAATATTCATGTATTGATGACATGATCATTTCTGATTAGAAAAAGAAAACGAAAAAATAAATTTTTCAAAAAAAATTGTGAAAAATTCTCTAAGTTAAACCAGCCCATCCGATTTGTGTTTCGAATCGGTTCAGCTTACTGGATGTCCTGTCGCTAATTAGCGGGTTCGAAACGAACCGATACGTGATACCATGCCGAATCGGGGCACCCTAAGCGGGTTTGCCTTGTTTGAACAAAACAAAAGCGGGTGAGGAAGTATTAAAATTTCAAAACAACTTTTTCTCTCAAAATTTATGGGGAGCACTGATCAAAGCATTGACAATCGTATTGTAAAATTTTGCAAAAAAGTTTTTGAAAATGTTTCAAAGGAATTATACCCGCCACGTTCGAATCGTGGTTCGAAACGGTGCGTCTTATGGCATGTCCTGCTGCTAATTAAACGGTTCGTAACGAACCGATACGTGATCCCCATGGGGCTATTGAATCACAAGTTTACCTAACGTTAAAATTTCGATTCGATGGGGATCACGTTTCGGTTCGTTCCGAACCGTCTAATTAGCAGCAGGACATGCGATAAGATGTACCGTTTCGAACCACGATTCGGACGTGGCGGGTATAATTCCTTAGCAAAATTTTCAAAAAAATTTTTGGGGGAAAAATACTGCCACTAAATCGGGGTGCCACTAAATCGGGGGCCACTTAATCGGGGTCCGACTGTATAGGGCAAAACACAACTAAAAAGGGGGCTAGATAACTAGAATTATATAAAGCTGCAGAATTATATGAAGCTGCACAGATTCAGATAGTACAGTCGAACCCCGATTTAACGGCCCCCGATTTAACGGCACTCCAATTTGACGGACTCCCTTTCCCCCGAGGATGCCGTTAAATCGGTGTCCGACTGTACTGTTCCCACGAACATTATGTACTATGTACCCTATAACTACCAGCAAAGACACTAGGACCTCAGTAACAGCTGCTGCAGAGTGGTGGAGATAGGGACAGAGACTAGACAGGGACAGATAGGGACAGAGAGGGAGAACGAGGGAAAACAGGGAGAGTGAGAGACAGATGGAGAGACAGGGGGACTGGGAGAGACAGAGGAAGAGAGACAGAGAAAGAGAGCTAGGCAGAGAGACAGACAGCTGTCTGTTTTTGCTGATAAACACATCGCATTCTCTCTTTCTCTCTGTCGACAGAGACAGAGAGACAGACAGACAGAGAGAATGAATGCGATGTGTTTATCAGCAAAAACATAAGGTGCATTCAGATCACATTAGACAGGTCATTGGGAAGAGAACCCCGACATAATGTGGTGTCGATATATTGCATTTCGGGGCATTCATAAGTCATTTAAAGCTGTTTTATGTAGTTTTATGTAGTTTCCTGTTTCATCAGTACTAAACTGATTAATCTGTCTACTATTCAGTAATTATGGCATTTCAATATAGGTATGAGGACCTAGATACGGCGTCGGTTCACATTTTCAACAAAGTCGGTCTACCACCGCAGTACGAGACCTTCCCAAGACCATCACGAAACAGCTCAACGGTCAAAAGAGCAGTAAGTAACACTGAACTATCTCTGTCTCAGTTTTCTTTTTCAGTTTTCTAACTCTGAACTTTCTCTCTCTCCCTCCATCTCTGCATTCGTTTTTAGATTTCAGTTCTCCTCTCTCTCTAAGTCTATCGCTTCATTCCTCTCGAAAGTCTGAAACGAGATAAGAGAAGAAAGAGCGAGGCAGTAGAGACAAGAAAGAAAGAAGATATAACTCCCTAATTATCGAGATATCTAGCTCTATCGCTCTCTATCTCTCTCTCTATCTATCTCTCTCTCTATAGCTATATATATCTATCTCCTCTCTCTCTCTCTCTCTCTCTCTCTCTCCCTCTCTCCCCCTAACTGTACTATTTCCAAGTGTCAGGACATGTCTGGGGGGTTTAAAAACTCTTTCTAAACACCCAGCCGCACCTTCAACCATGTGGATAGGTTGTCTAAATAGTAACACGTTAACTCATTCAAACGACAGCTCAATTTTTCATACACTAAGGATGTTCAATACATATAGCGAGACAGTGGAAAACTGATTTAATTCCATACTAACTATTCCTCACTGGTTAACGACCGCGGAATTAGTGGGGAGTGGGAATACTCGAGACTGTAAACCAAATTTGAGCAAATTGAAAGACGAGGTATATGACGTTTGTCGTCTAAGAAGAAAAATCCCCCCGCCAAAGCACCAAGCAAGCTAATAAAGCCCTCAAGTCACCATGATAGGAGACAGAGCCTGTCTCGAGACAAGACGCGTACCAAAGCAGCAAGTAAAAATAAATGATAAAGCCATTCAATAAAGCTGCAATCAAGTCTCAGCTGCTTTGTACAAACCCATTTTATCGCTAAAACGAGTGGTCGAGCTAGGCAAGTGCAATTGCAGTAGCTCCTGAAGTATCCTCGAGACGCGTACAAAATCAATAACAGAACAAAGTGGCTGGACGAGTGTACTATCTCACACGCGCGATGTACATGACGCGCAGCGTGCTAATCTGTGCGCTGACAAGGAACAGCTCAGCAGATTGGTGATGACATCCCGTACGCGGCTAGTGTAGGGGTGGCTGCATCACCAACTCAGCAGATCATGTCCGATCATTTGACAAGCTGTCAAGTGATTCTATTCGGGGCCCTTCTAATTCAAGAAGGGCAGCCGCTCCAGGAATAGAATCACCAAGTTGAACTCTGCCATGTCTTAATTTATCTTGTTGAGTAATGTCGCAATTTCCTCTAACCCGCCACCCGTATATTAGAAGAAGATGTCACAATTTACGGTTTAATTAAATTCTCAGTCTAGCCTACTGCAATCGCATACAGCTTCATCCTTGTAGAAAACCCAAAACCCTTGTTGAGTAAGGGGTGGGACAACAAAAACCCCAACAATTTGGGGCAGCTGTCAAAGCTGTTGCAACAGTCCTCACATTCACACTCACATGGTTTTACCTCTCCTAATTCAAAATGATAATAGACGCGAAACCGGAAGTTGTCGGTTCAATCCCGGCCCTAGCCAGATATTTCTCTCTTAAGGGTACGCTAACCAAATTTTTTTTTCGAGTGCAGGGAAATCTCTCACTGTAGGGTTGTAGGCCATGCCAAGGAGACCTCAAATATGCAATTTGAGCTCTCAAGTCGAATTCATATTTTTGCTACAGCTGTTTAAAAAATGTACTGAAAATACGTTTTTTGCATCTCGAAAAATTTTTTTTAAAGATATGAGCATGAAAATTTGGGGATTTGAAGAGGACATGAAGGTGAATAACCACAAAAATTTTTTTTGCAATCCGAGCTGATTTCCGGTCCTGAGATGGATTTATTTTTTTCCACTTTAACGCCCTATTTGGCAAAGTTCCGAAAACATGTGAAAGCTGTAAATTGGTGAAAAGTTGCGTCTAACGATTATCTAAGTGGCCATAAATTTTGGGCGTGTCCTTATTTGAGGTGTGTCGTACAGATTTTTTTTTGTGAAAGCCGTCATTTCAGAAATAAATAAATTCCCTGTATCTCAAAAACGGCTGATCGTAGAGACCTGAGACTATGCTTAAACGATTCAGAAGGTCCGATTTTGGGGGGGTCTTCTGAGAGACATTTTGCTCCTACTTCAACCGTTTTTGCTGTAATTGCGAAAAACGAAAACCCATCTTCGCCATCGTGGATTTTTTGTGATTTTGTTTTTGATGATTATCGGGACCCATATGGACCAAATAGTGAAGGAATTAGCTTGTTAAACTTTTTTCCATAGTTTCGGCCCTTTCTTAGCTAAAATTCCCTAATTACAGGATATTGGAGTTTAGCCTTTGCCCTTTTCATAGAATTTGTTTTTCGCAATTACAGCAAAAACGGTTGAAGTAGGAGCAAAATGTCTCTCAGAAGACCCCCCCCAAAATCGGACCTTCTGAATCGTTTAAGCATAGTCTCAGGTCTCTACGATCAGCCGTTTTTGAGATACAGGGAATTTATTTATTTCTGAAATGACGGCTTTCACAAAAAAAACTCTGTACGACACACCTCAAATAAGGACACGCCCAAAATTTATGGCCACTTAGATAATCGTTAGACGCAACTTTTCACCAATTTACAGCTTTCACTTGTTTTCGGAACTTTGCCAAATAGGGCGTTAAAGTGGAAAAAAAGAAATCCATCTCAGGACCGGAAATCAGCTCGGATTGCAAAAAAAATTTTTGTGGTTATTCACCTTCATGTCCTCTTCAAATCCCCAAATTTTCATGCTCCTATCTTTAAAAAAAAATTTTCGAGATGCAAAAAACGTATTTTCAGTACATTTTTTAAACAGCTGTAGCAAAAATATGAATTCGACTTGAGAGCTCAAATTGCATATTTGAGGTCTCCTTGGCATGGCCTACAACCCTACGGTGAGAGATTTCCCTGCACTCGAAAAAAATTTTTGGTTAGCGTACCCTTAAACATGATCAGATATTCCAAGACAATGATATCCTGATATCAAGATAATGATATCCTGATACATATTTCTCTGCGCCCAGGTGTGATATTTGATCTCTCTGATATTTCTCTCTGATATTTGATCTCTCTCACTCTGCAGGTGATTGAGCTAGCCCTACTGGATGATGGATTATTGGGGAGGTTAAAGAGGCAACTCCAACCAGATATGGATATGTTGGGTTACACTGTTCCTCTACAACTTCAACACATCCTTAACAACAGGAACATTTAATATTATATTGGTCTATTGGGTAACTAAACTCTGCTTATATTAGCACTTGGTAGTAACCATGGTAACGTGGAAAGTTACTTTACGAGGCCTTAATAAGGCCGCCTTATACTTGGTAATTAAAGTGCTCAAACAATAATCACAGCCCGTGACTGAAACACATAGAGAAATATTTGGACACATGTCCAGTTTGTTGTACATAACCTGCAAGTCTGCAACTTTAAACGTTTTCTGGTTTGCTGGTTAAGCTGGATTGGAGGGATTCTAACTTGGATCCCTTGCGATTTCCGAATTTAATTATTAGTTTTATTCTCTGTTGGATTCATGTGATAACACGTTTATTGTAATTTTGGAAAAGTAGGTAATACTACTAACATTTCAACAGCCCTTACAACAGCAACAAAATACAGAGTTTACAATTTAAATGAACACATGTTTGCGTGATTTTGGAAATGGATGGGAGATGGCAATAATCAAACTCCAAATGGCTAAGTTCTGAACTATTAATTATACGCCGCGAAGTACCCAGTTAGTAGTTACAGGGTTATTCAAGGTTCAGACTGTCTGAGCAGTAATATAACCTCTGCAGAGCTCTGAGAGGTTATTCCCAACCCCTCGAACCCTTCTGAAGAACGGAGAATAGAATGAGTGGTAGTTTTCCTACCATTGCCTTTTGTGCCCAAAGCGTTGGTACTCGACTAGCACCAATATAATTATTGAAGTCCAAAATCACAAATGTTAATCACTCACAATTCCACGCAAAACTGAGGGGAACCATGACAGACATACTGAATTACATACTGAATTATGCACAGGTACTGCCTGTCATGGTCCCCCTGATCAGCACTGTATCACAGGATACATTGAAAAAGCATTCACTCAGTTGAAAAAGCATTCACTCAGTTGAAAACTTGAAAAGTCTTATATTTCGCAGAATTTATTCCTGCTAAGTTAAATAACTGAATTTAGGCTACTTGAAGATTCAGAGAAAAACAAAATCATTGCACGGTATTACATTAAATTGTAGTCTTTATCTCAGTTCCAACTGTCCCTATCCTCGATAGTTTTCCCACAGCGGCTCTTATAGCTCCAAGATCCTGCTCGTCACCATGACTACAACAATGCAGTTCATCACGTGTAGGTATACCTGAGGTACAGAGCCAGTCCTATCATCATGCTCACAACACTCATACCCCCGAGTATCAGGGCGCCCACCCAATAGGTAAAATACTCCAACATGAACCCAGCGAGGCCCTGTCCCGCGAAACAGAACGCCAGGAACCCAATCAGCCACGTTCCTCCAATGAACATCTCTTGGTCCGCTGTAATGGCCCCGGAATGTCGTATCTGGACCTTTTTCATGGCGGATAGTGTTGCTATGGTGATGAGGGGATCTCCAAACCCGGCCAAGAATGCAGCCGGGTAGGCAGTGATGGGGGAGAGCCGGTACAGGGGCCGGATATACTCCACAGGGAACATTAACAGGACACCAACCCCCACACAGAGACTCCCCAAGAACATCTGGGAGTAGGGTGAGATCTTGGGTCCCTTGAGGAGGAAGGCTGAGGTGGCACTACCAACCACCATCCCAACACTAACGGTAGAGAGGACCAGACCACCCTGTGAAATGGGCACGTGGAAGAATATGTTTAGGTAGGGGGTGATGGTAATTTGGAGGTACCCGTACACAATATTAACCAGCATGGTACTCAATAACGGTAGAGTAATCCACCAGGAGAGTTTAGAGCTGTGCCGCTTCTTCCCTATTGGGACTGTTCCATAGTCGTTAGTCTTGAGCAGCATGGGTTCCTTGAGGAGTTCTGAAGAGTCCCCGGTCAGGCTCTCCTCGCTGGATGAAGCCGCTATCCCACTATCATGGTCACTCTCGCTCTCCTCAGAGCAACTGGCGCTGTGGGAGGGACAATCTGGGATGAAGAAGTAGGTCATTGTGATGGGCAGGATGAGCATCGCCGTTACTAGGTAGAAGGGAGCGTTGTACCCGAAGTAGTCGTACAAGGCACTGCCCATGGCTGCACCCAGACCGTGTCCCGCGTAGACACCAAGTTGCGTCATGGAGTTGACCGAGTCGAAATCACGGGTGAACTGACTCCGGCAGAGGTCAATGAGAAGGAGACACCGGGGGTAACCAAGGAAACCGTTATAGATTCTCAGGGCGATATTGAGAGTGACCAATAGGGACACGTCTTCGGTTATGTACCTGGAAAGAAAGTGAAGATTAAAAAATACTTCCTGTGTTGATCATGTGCAGTCGGACACCGATTTACCGGACCCCGGATTTACCGGGAGGTTATACTTAATAGTAGTTGACCCCAGTGGCCGATATACCAGGCAAAACCATTTTTCCCAAGCATCATGTCATGTTAATACCTGTATGTTAGTATACATCCCAGGGGGTATAGAAGGTTGAGGGTCTGGTCCCATTGCAGGAGGGTCTTTGGAGTGAACCGTCTTAGCAGAAACTCTGTTGTGCGGGTCATGTAGGCCAAGAGAAACCCTGCAAACATACTCCCCCCGATCAGACCATAGTACTTTGGTTCAACGTTTTTTTCCGAGAAACTGTCTGCCAGAAATCCGTACCTGTTTGGTGGGCGAGGAGGGGGTAAAGTAAACATAAAGAGATAGGTCATGGTGTGTCATATTCTAACCATTCAGATTAAATGCCACATATATAGTCAAACGTATCCAGATAGGCTGACAGAAACACAAGTGACAGAAAGGACCTTGACAGAAAGGACCTTGACAGAAAGGACCTTGACAGAAAGGACCTTAACAAAAAGGACCTTGACAGAAAGGACCTCAACAAAAAGGACTACGACAGAAAGGACCTTGGCAGAAAGGACCATGACAGAAAGGACCTTGACAGAAAAGACCATGACAGAAAAGATTACCTGACAGCTGCAGTGAGGGACCCGCTGAAGCTGATAACGAGGATCGTTATAAAGGACATCCAGTCTCTCCAGTTGTATCTTTGAGAGTATGTTACCATGGTTACCACTATTCTGGGATGCTAGGGGGAGCTGGGGTTAGTTACTTAGTTAGGCACTGTAATTGATTTACATAATGGGACTGTCTCCCAATAACAGGGACTGTCTCCCAATAACAGGGCAGATACTTTGGACTGGAGTAGTTCAAAATACTGCCAGAGACAGTGCAGCCCTTTCGACATGATAAACTATGTAGAAATAACACCGGCAAATAATGTAGTACTTGACTATTAAAGCATGAACAACGCAAAACAAACAGGGTGGGCCGGATGGAAACAATTTACATGGCTGATTGTATAGATACAAGCATAATGATCACTGCCACTATACTTCCTCGCACATATATGCCAGAGCATTGGCCTGACACTGTCAGAGCATTGGCCTGACAGTCAAACCAATCAGCTGTGCAACTCACAACCAATCAAAACTCTACCAAAGACAGACTGCGTCTCATCTGCTGATGGGAGTTGGGTCGGATGGCTTTTCTATTTCTTCCTGGTAAAATTATAAGGAAGGAATTTTACTTGGAGAAGCGAGCTTTAGGGGCCGCCCTGCTGCGGCTCTTTGTTGATAGGCAATCCCATATTTCTAGGAAACTATAATACCTGGAGCATAGGGTATCCCATGTTTTCTTAGGGGCATCTCTCTTTTCTCCCTTTTCTTTTTCTCTCTCCCTATCTCACCCTATCTCTCTCCCCCTCTCTCTCTCTCTCCCTCTCTCTCTCTCTCTCTCTCTCTCTCTCTCTCTCTCTCTCTCTCTCTCCCTCTCTCCCTCTCTCTCTATATCTATCTTTCTCTCTCTCTCCCTCTCTCTATATCTATCTTTCTCTCTCTTTCTATCTCACTAAGCGTATTTGGGAATGACAGCATGATCCTTGGCAGAGAATTACTTGGAAACACATACAAATCCTTCTAAGAATATCACTGCAGCCCAACGAGGCCAGGGGGTGGGAACAGCTCTAGATTTTCTAGGTAAGCAAACTCACGTACCAACTAAGAAATGGGATACTTCTAGGAGGAGGTCGATATGCAAAAGGAATTCATCCATGAATCATGATACACAGGTCTGAATATGGTGTGACCTAAATAATAAACCTACTACCTATAGCGTAGCTAGAAGGAACTAGGATTAGGGCATTAAGTTCCCATGGGCTCAGAGCTGCTCTATAATTTGGTTATCTACAACACAATACCGGGATACTAAATACCAGCTCCATATATTATGTTGTATAGAATTACATTCAGTATATCCCATATCGAGTTAGCTGTAGTAGGATACAGTATCCTAGTATCGGATACTAGGATACTGTATCCTACTACAGCTAACTCGATATGGGATATACTGCATGTAATTCTATACAACATAATATAATATGGAGCTGGTATTTAGTATCCGATACTAGGATCTGCATCATTCTCAGTGGAAGGGAGATATAGCTAGGATCAACTTAATAGCTGTTATGTTTTAACCATCCTTTGTAAAAGAAGGGCGGAGCGCACGGAAAGAGGGTCGAGCTGGGCAATTTGATTCTCAACAGTGCGCTCAGATGGGGTCCGCGGCATTGAAGGAACAGTTGTCAGAGCATTGGCCTGACAGAGGAACAGTATTCAAGACAAGAAAACAATAACTTACATCGCCACAATCGATTTGAAATGAGTGAGCGGGTTACGCGGATATGATTCGTTTGAAATTTGAATGGAAATCATCAAAAAGAGCATCAAAAAGAGCATCAAAAAGAAACATGTTTCACTTGTTTTGTTCAAACCTTTTTAGGGGACAAGGCAATGTTTCACAACAACCGATGACAATTCATATTCAATTCTTCATACTCATAGATTTCTAGTTGAAGTTGTTATTCATTTGAAAGCTGCTATATAACACATGATTCAAGAAATACAATAACGTTTTCACACCTTGACACATCTGGCTACAAGTCGACGAGATGCTGTGACAGAGAGGAGGTCAGAGAAATATAGGGGGTCTAAAATGAAGAATAGATTTCCCACGAACAAAGACGTAGCACATTTGTCGCTAAATCACGAACAACCGTTGCACTTCTAATCCAATGTTTCATTTAATACGCGTTTATTAACTTGATATAGCCGTGTTACAAAAATTGTAATACAAATCAAGGCATTGTATTTGTCCACGCCCTCTACAAAACTAAATAAGCGGCTAAAGAGCTGTACAATTACAGACCGATCAATAAACGTGATAACTGAGAAATATCTTTGGAAACAAAATCGAACACCTGATCTTGAACAGTTAGATAATATCAAGTGATAACAGCTGTTGCACAGACCGTTGAGGTAAACTGTTAAATCAGATCACTGAATTCCAAACAAAGTAAATTCAATGGATCGCTGGCTCGCGAATTGTTGTTTGTTACAAAATCAATTAGCTTAACACAGTGTACAGGTCAACATCATGAGTTGTCAATGGTTGGGTAAACTATTATAGGTTCACGTACCAAAACTATGCGTATGCTGCATATTGAATTCTCGAAGTCTCCATTGGATTCCCGGAAAACCCCCTTAAAACAACACACCTATAGTGAGATGTCAGGTGAGGCTGTTATATCAACATTTGCTTGTCTAATTAGGGTTTTGTGAGGAAGTTTTGTTTGGCAGATTTATAGAGATGGGGATGGGGTAATAAAAAACAATTGGCCGTTTAAATCAAATGATAAATATCAAGGACTGACGACGTCCATGGACTGTCAGAGCATTGGCCTGACCCATTCTCGCGCGAGAACTGTGGTCAGAGCATTGGCCTGACAGTCCATGGACGACGGTTGGGCGGGTACCATGCCAAAGCCACCCGGCGCCACTTAGGACCTAAAACATGCGTAATTTGTCGAAATTGTAGAGCTAGATTGGGTACGACGTCCCCACTTTTCTCTCCTGTCAGGCCGATGCTCTGACAGTTTCTCTCCTTCCAGCCCTCCTGCGGAGTGCGGCGCTGTCTCTCACAATGTCAGGTGCGCTATCTTTCTTGGGAACCCAGCCTTGGCATTCCCGTTAAGAGAGGGTACATCGTACTCAAACATCTAATTGGCAAATTAATGGTATCAATTTGAAGTGATTAAAAACACTTCCTACCATTGATTGTGAGGATGCTTGACTGTATAACTATAATAATAGTGTGTACTGGCTACCTTGTTAGCATTGCAAATGCAGATAACCGTGGGTCTCTGTCCATCTGTCACTGTCTCTGTCACTGTCACTGTCTCTGTCTCTGTCTCTGTCTCTGTCTCTGTCTCTGTCTCTGTCTCTGTCTCTGTCTCTGTCTCTGTCTCTGTCTCTGTCTCTGTCTCTGTCTCTGTCTCTGTCTCTGTCTCTGTCTCTCTGTTTTCCTGTCTCTGTCTCTCTGTTTTCCTGTCTCTGTCTCTGTCTCTGTCTCTGTCTCTGTCTCTGTCTCTGTCTCTGTCTCTGTCTCTGTCTCTGTCTCTGTCTCTGTCTCTGTCTCTGTCTCTGTCTCTGTCTCTGTCTCTGTCTCTGTCTCTGTCTCAGGGTCTCTGTCTCTGTCTCAGGGTCTCTGTCTCTGTCTCTGTCTCTGTCTCTGTCTCTGTCTCTGTCTCTGTCTCTGTCTCTGTCTCTGTCTCTGTCTCTGTCTCTGTCTCTGTCTCTGTCTCTGTCTCTGTCTCTGTCTCTGTCTCTGTCTCTGTCTCTGTCTCAGGGTCTCTGTCTCAGGGTCTCTGTCTCTGTCTCAGGGTCTCACTCTCTGTCTCTCTGTCTCTGTCTCTCTGTCGCAGGGTCTCTGTCTCTGTCTCTGTCCCTGTCTCTCTGTTTTCCTGTCCCTCTGTCTCTGTCTCTGTCTCTGTCTCTGTCTCTGTCTCTGTCTCTGTCTCTGTCTCTGTCTCTGTCTCTGTCTCTGTCCCTGTCTCCGTCGGCGTCCCTGTCTCTGTCTCCGTCCCTGTCTCTCTGTCTTCCTGTTTCTGTTTCTGTCTCCACAGACTAACAGTTTCTGTACCAGAATAAGGTTATGACCCACCACCGTTTAAAATCGGATTTTTTGAAGTTGTCACACCAAAATCGCTGCACGTGTGATATCATTTTTGACGTGCACACCACACGTTAACATGTGATAAGCGCACAAAACAAATCCGCGCCCAATTGAAGGGGGTATAGGGGTGCCAACTTCAAAAATCCGATTTTATTCGTTGATACAAACTAACGACAAATTATCTCCATTGTTGTAAAACTGAACGTTATTAATTATCGCGATATTATAAACCGCTGAATCTTGAACCCTCTAACAAATAAAGTTACCTAAATATACCACGACTTGAACAATATCATTGCAGTAATATAAAACTCCTAACAATTAATTCCTCTCTTTGACAATCAACAAGTACAATATTTTTCTTTTCTCTATTTAAACTTTTCTATCTTTTTACGGTTTCCTTATTAAAATACACGCTCCTAAGTAAGAAAACAAACAAAAACATTTAGCTTTCTCTATCTCTATCTCTCTCTCTCTCTCTCACACACTCTCTCTCTCACTCTCTCTCTCTCTCTCTCTCACTATCATTCTCTCTCTCTCTCTCTCTCTCGTCATGTTATAAAGAGAAAGTCACAGTGTCACTACACAACTACATCAATGCTTCTGGGTCGGGGAGTTGTTTCGTAGTATAGACTGCTGGAACCGACTGACATCAAAAGTCTTCTGCTGACCTTGTTGTGGTTGGTTTTGGCTCTGCTGTGGCTGCTGGTCTGACCGGCCTTGCTCTGAAACAATATATGGGATATATTAGTGTCAGGCGTCATAATATGAATGGTAGCGAGGATATGACTCATATATCCTCGCTACAAAATTTAGGTTTCAAGACAAGATTTGACGGATGGACCCAGACCAATTGACCCAATAGATGAATTGTGATACCCCACATTCTACTAATTAATTAGTTAATTAATTAGTTAAT
Organism: Hormiphora californensis; assembly: GCA_020137815.1. Lineage (NCBI taxonomy): Eukaryota > Metazoa > Ctenophora > Tentaculata > Cydippida > Pleurobrachiidae > Hormiphora > Hormiphora californensis. Next base: position 5,708,187 of record CM035356.1, read on the forward strand.
TTCTACTATTTATAGTAGTTACCTGGCCTCTCATCACGTCTCGGCTGTTGTTGTTGTTGGTGCATGGCTCGATCAGCAAACCCATGCTGAAGTGGGGAATGTGTGTTAATATACATGTTAACACTGTTAACAAAATATAAATAATCCTACACACACTAGCAGACAGACAAACCCGGCTCACACCAACAGAAAACACCTCACACTCACACACTCACACACACACATACAAACCCTATCTCTCACACTCACACCGGCAGACAAACCCTCACACACTCACACACCGCACCCCTCTGACGCTCACACACCAACAGACAACCCCTCTCTCACACCAACAGACAACCCCTCTCTCACACTCACAAACAGACAACACCTCTCTAACACTCACACCGACAGGCAACCGCTCACACACGCCAACAGACAAACCCTCTCACACACTTACACACACACCTGATAGAGTTGGGGCGGGATTTGGGTAAAGGGACCGAATGCCGGTGGGGCATGGCCTCCAAATAGAGTGGTGGGCGGAGCAGCTGAAGGATTGTACATGGAAACTGGGATCTGGGGGGAGGGGGACACACTAGTTCGCACCGGGTATACATCGTAATACACTTTTAAGGGCCTGATATTTTTAATCAATTATATATGTATGTATACTTTGGACATCGCTCCCTATCCACCCTATACATTGTATAGGGTGGATAGGGAGCGATGTCCAAAGTATTATTTAGGACATTGCTCTACCCCTTCACTCAATATACTACCCCCACATTTCTTGTTGAGTACTCAACAACCCATATCCCACATCTCATTGCCCAAGCACCATTCTCACCATTCTCTCACGACTAAAAAGAACTACGGCGAACTAAAAACTTAAATTTCAATTAATTCATCATTAATTAATGACATGAACCGACCGAATCAGGAAATACTGGTCCCTGATTGGCTGATAACCAGTCACGTGACCAAAATAACGAGTTCTGATTGGTTGTTTACTTGTTTCGGTCGGTTCCTAATTAATGAACTATTTCTACCTTTCTCATCCTCTCATTTTGCATTTGAAGTGTTTGACTGATCTTCTGGGCTTGTTCCATAGCTTCTTTTCTCAGAATCCTTGGTGGTTTGAACCGTGGCTGTGAAGGGGGCGGCGCTGGAGCACCTAGGGAATATAGGTTGGGTATGATATCCCTTTTGCGCTGTCCTCTCTCACGTTTTCGTGCACGCTACGTCTAGTTAGGGATTCCCCTTCCCAAAAAAGAGGGTACACCGTGCCCAAGGGAATAGGAACCAATTATCACCCCTCTCATACTGCCCTAGAATTGATTTAAACAGCTCCCAACCCAATAAACACCCCCTCCATGGACCTATAAAGTTATCAACAAAACTAACCTCGTCTCCAATCAGAGAATGAATGCCTCTGTTATTATAATCCATGTTGTTGTTGTTATTGTTCCCATGGTGATGATGTTGTGGAGCAGCATGGTGCTGATAGTTGTTGCTATGGTGATAGTTGTTGTTGTTGCTATGGTCCTCGTGATAACTTCTACAGTTCCTCCTATTACCACCACCACCTCCTCCTCTCCGGTACACTACTTCACCTGCAGTAAAGGTAAGAGTTATAAAACAGGAAATAGGAATTGTCTTAAATTCTTTAGTTTATCATAATGTATGCTATGGAGTAAAGGTGAGAGCTATAATAGATCATTAGGAATTTTCTTTACTTTATTACTGTTGCGTTAGTTAATGTCTATTAGGGGTTCTGGTAATAACTTTGGGTGCAAATGATGTGGACAGCTCAGTTGGGTGATCGGATAACTGTTTATTAGCCTCATGTTTGATTATCAGAGTTTTGGGTATTCTCTCTGTTCAGCCCAGAGATGATACCAAAGACTCTGACAATAAAATGATGTGGTATTGACAGGTGAATTGGGGTACAGGGCGTGCATTTAGTCGCATGTGTCTATATCAGGTAGTACCTACGAAAACAAACAACACCTCGCTCAGCGCACTACCACTTGACTGTTACTAGGTGTGAGAGAGAGAGAGAGAGAGAGAGAGAGAGAGAGAGAGAGAGAGAGAGAGAGAGAGAGAGAGAGAGAGAGAGAGAGAGAGTGTGAGAGTGAGAGAGAGAGAAGAATAGAACTTGTGTTTATCTTTTATCTCCCAAACTGCCTGCGTAACAAAGCACAGATCATCTAATCCCTGGAATTCGTCCTGGACAGCCAATCAGCGGTCGATGTGGATAGTCACGTGATTTGCTATTGATTTTTGGTATAAATAGTGGGGTAATTTGATAACAGTTCATAATAGTTGTGATACATATAGTTCATAAAAACTAGAGTTACTGAGCTAGAAATTAAGTCGACCTCTCAACTAGAGATATCTGTTGTTTATCCTAAACCACTTTTGTTTCATATAATTTTAAACTCTCTAATAACTTTTAAACTCCCCCCCTCTAACGTGTGTCTTGTTTCCTAATTGTAGTATCGCAACATAACATATTGTTTCCTAATTGTAGTATCGCAACATAACATATTGTTTCCTAATTGTAGTATCGCAACATAACATATTGTTTCCTAATTGTAGTATCTCGTAATGGACGATATCCCTGCTCTGGTCGTGGACAATGGATCCGGAATGGTGAAAGCTGGTTTTGCCGGAGATGACGCTCCCCGATCTGTCTTCCCGTCGATCACGGGGCGACCCAAGTACCACGGTGTCATGCAGATCAACAAGAAAGACATCTACATTGGAGATGAGGCTCAGGCCAAGAGGGGGATTCTGACCCTGAACTACCCTATTGAGCACGGACAGGTGACCAACTGGGACGATATGGAGGCCATCTGGCACCACACCTTCTACAACGAGCTCCGAGTGGCTCCTGAGGAGAGGCCCGTCCTCCTGACTGAGGCTCCCCTCAACCCCAAGAGCAACAGGGAGAAGATGACCCAGATCATGTTCGAGACCTTCAACACCCCCGCCATGTACGTCGCCATCCAGGCTGTCCTGTCCCTGTACAGCTCTGGCCGAACCACCGGTATCGTCATGGATTCTGGTGATGGTGTCTCCCATACCGTTCCCATCTACGAGGGATACGCCCTGCCCCACGCCGTCATGAGGCTCGACCTGGCCGGACGAGATCTCACCGACTACCTGGTGAAGATCCTCCACGAGCGAGGATACTCCTTCACATCATCCTCCGAGAGGGAGATCGTCAGGGACATCAAGGAGAAGCTCTGCTACGTTGCCCAGGACTTTGACAACGAAATGGATATGTCCAAGTCTAGCTCCGCCTGCGAGAAGAGCTACGAGCTACCCGATGGTGAGGTCATCACTGTCGGAGACCAGAGGTTCCGATGTCCCGAGCTGCTCTTCAAGCCCCACTTTGCCGGAGGAGAGGGCGGCGGCGTTGACCAGAAGACCTACGAGAGTATCATGAAGTGTGATATGGATATCAGGAGCGATTTGATGGAGAATATCTGCCTCTCCGGTGGAACTACCATGTTCAACGGAATGGCTGACAGGATGCAGAAGGAGATCACCGCCCTGGCTCCCCCCGGAAAGAAGGTCCGAGTTATTGCTCCTCCCGAGAGGAAGTACTCCGTCTGGATCGGAGGATCCATCCTGGCCTCTCTCTCCACCTTCCAGACCATGTGGATCTCCAAGCAGGAGTACGACGAGTCTGGTCCTTCTATCGTTCACAGGAAATGCATGTAAAGAGACACGTGTGTTGATTTTGTTTAAAGATTTTAGAATTTGTTTGATTGTTGCATGTGTTCTGAAAAATTGTTGGAATTTAAAATTTTTTAACTGCTTTCCAAAAACAATGTGTTTTGAGAAGTATCAAACTTGATCATTCCATCCATCTATGACACGATCAAAAGCATAAAAATGTTTTAGTTGTCACTGGTAAGCAGGAAGAACTTATCCATTGCTCTCATATGAGCAGCTTATGAGAGCGAACACGTTTCTCCTGCTTACCAGCTGTCGCTCAACTTGGTTACGAAGTCACCCCTGTTATTATATTGCATATAGTGGGCTTTTGTGGAGGGGTAATTTCATTAACAACTCTCAACTAGGACATGTCAGAAGGGAGGGCAGTGATTCTGGATGTTGGTACAAGATGGACCAGGGCCGGGTTCTCAGGGGAGGACCAACCCCGGAGTGTGTTCACCACAATAGTTGGGAGGCCCAAATATTATAATGTCCATGAAATTTATGAGGGTAAAGATGTGTGGGTCGGAGAGGAAGCGATATCTAAACGGGGAGGATTAAGACTTAACTACCCTATTCACCACAGAGTCATTGAAAATTTCGATGATATGGAAGCAATATGGCATCACACCTTCCACAACGAGCTAGGTGTGTCACCGGAGGAACAGCCCCTTCTGATGGCAGAACACCCGTTTGGCCCAAAGGCTAACCGAGAAAAAACCACTCAGATCATGTTTGAAACTTTCAACGTTCCTTCTCTTTTCCTATCTCCCCAGTCCGTCTTGTCCCTGTATGCCAGCGGCGCGAGAACAACTGGAGTGGTTCTGGATTGCGGGGATCATACAACCCACGTGGTACCAGTATATGATGGTTACTGCCTGCCACACGCTGTATCCAGGATGGATATCGGTGGTCGGGATCTAACTGATGTAGTGTTGAAGGTAATAAGCGAACGGAGATACTACCTACGCGGCCCAGCCAAGAAAGAAGCCAAGAAAGAAGGGTTTACAGAGATGTTGAAGAAGAAGTTCTGTTATGTGGCCCAGAATTATGAGAAAGAGATGGAGGAATGGGATGAAACCAAGGACAGAACCTGGCCGGAGGGACCACTCTCTGATTTCGAACCAGACTCTGATGTCATCACCATAGGCAACCAGATTCAGATTGGCTGTCCTGAGGTGCTCTTTAAACCCACACTGGTTGGTGCAGCTGAAGGAAGTAGTGGGGTTGATAGGATGGTGTGGGAGAGTATAGAGAGATGTGATCCAGGTATAAAGGATGAAATGTATGCTAACATCTGTGTAGCAGGGGGTGGGGCCATGTTTAGGGGGTTTAGAGAGAGGTTGGAGAGGGAAATAATCGCTCTCGCACCACCCTCATCGGTAACACGTGTTAGTGTTGGTGACGCATCACCACGTGTTAGTGTTGGAGAGCCTGGTGGACAGTTGTCTGCGTGGAAGGGAGCCTCAACTCTAGTTGCAGAGGGACATTATGATAACCGATGGGTGAAGAGAGAGGATTATGAGGAATATGGGCCGTCAATTGTACACTGGAGATGTGCCTATTAAGGGTACGCTAACCAAAAATTTTTTTCGAGTGCAGGAAAATCTCTCACCGTAGGGTTGTAGGCCATACCAAGGAGACCTCAAATATGCAATTTTAGCCCTTAAGTCGAATTCATATTTTTGCTACAGCTGTTTAAAAAATGTCCTGAAAATACGTTTTTGGCATCTCAAAATTTTTTTTTCAAAGATAGGAGCATGAAAATTTGGGGATTTGAAGAGGGCATGAAGGTGAATAACCACAAAAAATTTTTTTGCAATCCGAGCTGATTTCCGGTCCTGAGATGGATTTCTTTTTTTCCACTTTAACGCCCTACTTGGCAAAGTTCCGAAAACATGTGAAAGCTGTAAATTGGTGAAAAGTTGCGTCTAACGATTATCTAAGTGGCCATAAATTTTGGGCGTGTCCTTATTTGAGATAAGCTGTACGGAGTTTTTTTTGTGAAAGCCGTCATTTCAGAAATAAATAAATTCCCTGTATCTCAAAAACGGCTGATCGTAGAGACCTGAGACTATGCTTAAACGATTCAGAAGGTCCGATTTTGGGGGGGTCTTCTGAGAGACATTTTGCTCCTACTTCAACCGTTTTTGCTGTAATTGCGAAAAACAATAACCCATCTTCGCCATCGTGGATTTTTTGTGATTTTGTTTTTGATGATTATAGGGACCCATATGGACCAAATAGTGAAGGAATTAGCTTGTTAAACATTTTTCCATAGTTTCGGTCCTTTCTTAGCTAAAATTCCCTAATTACAGGATATTGGAGTTTAGCTTTTGCCCTTTTCATAGAATTTGTTTTTCGCAATTACAGCAAAAACGATTGAAGTAGGAGCAAAATGTCTCTCAGAAGACCCCCCCAAAATCGGACCTTCTGAATCGTTTAAGCATAGTCTCAGGTCTCTACGATCAGCTTATCTCAAATAAGGACACGCCCAAAATTTATGGCCACTTAGATAATCGTTAGACGCAACTTTTCACCAATTTACAGCTTTCACATGTTTTCGGAACTTTGCCAAATAGGGCGTTAAAGTGGAAAAAAAGAAATCCATCTCAGGACCGGAAATCAGCTCGGATTGCAAAAAAAATTTTTGTGGTTATTCACCTTCATGTCCTCTTCAAATCCCCAAATTTTCATGCTCCTATCTTTGAAAAAAAATTTTTGAGATGCCAAAAACTTATTTTCAGTTCATTTTTCAAGCAGCTGTAGCAAAAATATGAATTCGACTTGAGAGCTCAAATTGCATATTTGAGGTCTCCTTGGCATGGCCTACAACCCTACGGTGAGAGATTTCCCTGCACTCGAAAAAAATTTTTGGTTAGCGTACCCTTAATTGTGTTCTGAATAAAGAGATCTGAGCAAAATTACTTCCTATTGATTATGTGGCAATGCCTTTACTTTTCCTGCCTGTGTGAATGCCTTGCTATGCCATATATAGCAAGTGCCAGTCGTCATGCTTATTAGAATTAGAATTACGTCATGCTAACGTACAAATCGTTGTTCAGTAGTAAAATGACTCTGCTATCTCCTTTACTACTTTTACTACTGATTTATCATGATATTTGATACTATTATGGGCGATGTTTTGGGTATTTTGTTACCTTGTACATTGTACATAGTACATTTTGTTACCTTGTACATTGTGATTCTATAGATCATGCTAAACAAAACGATCCAAACCCAGCTCTTCTTCTTTAATTGAGGTGTACTATACTCTCTCAATAAATCTAACCCCCACAATTATTGAGGAGATCATGTCGGAAAAGGAATCTAAAAGTACCTCAAGTGTGGAACCTATTATGGATGTTATCGTGATAGACACAGGTACATGGCTACTACTCTCTTTAGTTTAGGTAACAATCTCACTCTTGCTCTCTTTAATAAAAGTAACAATCTCACTCTTGATCTCTTTAATAAAAGTAACGATCTCACTCTTGCTCTCTTTAATAAAAGTAACGATCTCACTCTTGCTCTCTTTAATAAAAGTAACAATCTCACTCTTGCTCTCTTTAGTTAAGGTAACAATCTCACTCTTGCTCTCTTTAGTTAAAGTAACGATCTCACTCTTGCTCTCTTTAGTTAAAGTAACGATCTCACTCTTGCTCTCTTTAGTTAAAGTAACAATCTCACTCACAGGTGCAGCTACAACACGGATAGGAAGGGCAGGGGAAGACAACCCAGATACCTCCATCCCTACTATTGTCAGCTCGGGAAGGGACATGTTTGGTTTGGAGGCTCTGGGAGGTTCAGGGAGGTGGCCCTTCAGTTGGGGGTGTTTTTTGGAAAAGTAAGACATTTCTATATCGGTGTTTGTCTCACCCATTACTCAACAAATCAGTGTCGATATTAGGGGACGGGCTGATATCGCTCCGTATCATGATAGGGGGGTTCAAGATAGGCAATAATAAGTCATCCCCTCTCTTTCATCCCCACGCAATTGAATTGTTGCTTATTTTAGCTGGGAAGATATGGAAGCTCTTTGGATGCACCTAACTGCACAATACGGACCTGTTGAGGACAATAGGATCCTTTTTACTGAGCCAATATTGAACCCAAAGTCATTTAGGTATAAATATAATGACATTACAATGTCATTAGATTTAGTTAAAGTTATGATCTCATTCTTGCTCTCTTTAGTAAAAGTAACAATCTCACTCTTGCTCTCTTTAGTTGAAGTAATGATCTCACTCTTGCTCTCTATAGTAAAAGTAACGATCTCACTACCCCAGGGAGAGAACAGTACAGTTTGCCTTTGAAACACTTAATGTGGAGGGGTGTTATTTAGCCCCTCAGCCGGTATTGACACTCTACGCATCTGGCCGGGTTAGTCAAAAATAACTTTCATAGAGGCACTGGTAACCAACATATGGTAACACATTAGTTACCATGGTAACTAATAATTAACTGTCTGTATCCAGGTGACAGGTATATCGATAGAGATGGGGGAGAACTCAACTCAAATAGTCCCCATTTACGAGGGATATGCTTTAGTTCAGGATGTCAGCAAAATGAGTAAGTAGATCATTGAATATATAATGACACCCGAGTGATCATTGGTGGGGTGACCCCACCAATGATTTATGAGTCCACACTCTCTCAATTATCCCATTGGTTACGAAATAACCCCTTCGCGTGCTGGCAAGGGAGGGGTAACTTCGTTACCAACCCATTCAAGCAGGAGTCTTATATTTTAACAGACTGATTCAGGTGTTGGTGGTCACTCTATAACAGATGGTACACGTTACCTACTAGCAGACCACGGTGTTGATATCAATAGGATGGACAGGCGACAGAGATATGAAGTGGCCCGTGATGCAAAACATGCCCTTTGTGAGGTACGGTGAGATCGTTACTTTTACTAAAGAGAGCAAGCGTCAGATCGTTACTTTAACTAAAAAGAGCAAGTGTCAGATCGTTACTTTAACTAAAGAGAGGTGTATTAGGTCATGTTTCATACCATAACCCCTCTCCCACTTTCCCACAGGTGTGCCCCGTGGCCCTACCCACACCTGGCTACTCGACCCCAGAGCAGGAAGCCCTGGCCAACTACCCTGACACCACGACCCACACTCTACCCTCTGGGGAGGTGATCACAGTAACAGATAGGGCAAGATACAGCCTGGCAGAACGGTATTTTAACCCTGTATTCGCTGGGAGTAAGCAGTGTAGCCTCCAGTTGCTTACTGGGTGGGCGATTAATAAATCGGATCATGATATACGTGATGAACTGGCGGGAAATGTGTGTTTGGGAGGCGGGGGATCGCTGATAAGAGGGATGGGGGAGCGGTTGAGGGTGGAGGTAGGAGGGGGAGTGAGGGGGACTGTGGAGGTAGTGGAGGGAGAGAAGGATAGTGTGTGGAGGGGTGGGGCTATTATGGGAGCACTTGAAAGTTTTAAGGATTGTTGGATAACAAAGGGTGAGTATGATGAAAATGGACCTGGAATTGTAAGCAGAAAGTGCAACCTGTGAAGAAGCTGCTACTGATCTGAATTTTTCAGCCCGCCTGTGATATGACTATAATACATTATCAGTTATGTATTTGTATTGGACAAGTTTCCTTCCATTCTAGACTGGATGAAATTTGTAAATTTATTCATTTATGATTTTCAACAACTTGATATATTTCCACCCTACCGTCTGCACGCGTAAAGGAGGGTCACAACATAACAACCTACCGTCATCTCTAGAGTGCTGATGGTGATTATCTCTATCATCATCTCCTCTGTTATTGTAACCTCCTCCTCCTCCTCCCCTATTGTTATTGTAACCACCTCGCCTCCTCGGACCTCGCCTTTTGTTGTTGTGGCTACCCGACCTCTGCCTGTGTTGTCCACCTTGATCTAGAGAGTGTCAGGGGGTTAGATGGGGTAAGAGAGGGCAGCTGGAGAGGGTTAGAGGGGGTCAGAAGGGGGGGGGGGTCAGTGGGAATTAGAAACAGCTGAGTTGGGTGGTTTCATAACGGTCAAACAGGAACACAACCCCCAAGTTGGTAACTTCAAGTCACTTACCCTGGTGCCCGCAAGTTGGTAATTTCAAGTCACTTACCATGGTTGTTTCTCTGTTGTTGTTTTGTAGTTTCTTGTTGTGAAACAGGCTCCTCCTCTTCTTCCTCCTTGAGTGCCTCACACTCAACTACTACCTTCTCTTCAGTAGGTTGTTGGAGCTCCTCCGTAACAGTAGATTCTTGTGGTTCCTCCGCAACAATAGGTTGGTGCAGTTCCTCTGAGGGCTCACTGATCGGAGGTGAGACATCCTGAAACATGGTTACCATGGTTACAGGAGGTGGGCAATAATAATCCCGGAAACTCACCCTCAAACCGTTTGCGAGCGAGTTTTACATATGTTTTTGACGCTTGGTTTTTTATCTGGCTATTAGGAACACGATAGTGTTTGTTCTGTTACTGTTTGGAAGGTGAGAGAGGGTCGAGGATAGTGTTGTTAATTTACCTCAAGGGTTGATTCAGCTGGTTCAGTGCTGCAGATGGGTGAGGATGAGTCTCCGTATGTAGCTAGATGTGACTCCTCTTCCTCCTCCTCCTCTAGTTCTGGTTCTTCTTCTATGTTAACTATCCTCGTCTCACGTACCAAATCTGGTGGAGTGGAGAGAGATATATATATAAGGGGGGAATAAGTATACCTATAGATCAAAAAGTAATAACTTCGGAAAAGTACTCAGTTGGCTGTTCCAGCTAATCATTAGTCGCTGTGTATACATTGAAATGTGTGGTGTAATTTACCTATCAACGTTTTGTCGTCCCGTGCTGAACTGCAATCGTCTGTACCAGTTGACTCGTCATCTGACAGGAAGGGGAGGTAACGCTATTATTAGTGTATAAAACAGGAGATCAGATGCGAGATGTGAAAACCCGTACACTGAAAGAGATGCTAATTTAGTATGAGCTGTTGACAGGTCCTGCACAGCAGCCGCTTACTCTCTAAGTACTTTGTAAGCAGTGCTTACTATAAGCACTCTAAAAGTACTCTGTAAGCGTAGCAGCCGCTGTGGTGGACAACCTGTCAAGTAATTAAGGAGCAAGCTACGGAGATGTGATACCTATATTATTCAGCAATGTTCCCTTGTTTTTTAGATGTTCTAGGACGTGGGAAATACAGAGACGGGCTTCACGGAGATATAGAATCGTGTTGGGAGGTACTGGGAGGGAGGGAAGAGAAGCGGGAGGGTTGTAAGATTGGATTATTTGATCTCTCTTTGTATCAGTGCAACCTCCAAGCGAGCAAAGCAATTAGGAAAGCCCAACTTCTAGAAGGTATGAATAAATCCGGTGTGTATTACAATTAACTAATACAATTAATTAACTAATTACAATGTATGTACCTGTATAACAAAGATCATCCTCCTGATGTCCTCCTCCACCGCTGGTTAGCTGATCCTGATCGGGCTGTGTTCCATCGTGAGAGAGGCTCATACTAACCTCGCTCTGGCTGTCATCTGGAGGCACCGTGCTGCCCGTACTTCCCAGCTGCTTTCCACCCTAATTACAGAGATAATTGGGATAGTGATTAGTGGGTTGTTTTAGTCAGAGTGACAAATGTTAGTGCGGGGAGGACAAAAATCTTACTAATATAATAATTAATTGAGTTCGGATTGAACGTGAAACAAGTTGAACTCACCAGTGGCTCAGGTGTTGCAGTCTCCATAAGATCAGATAGTGAAATTATCATCCCTCCCCCACTACCATGGTCCTCTCCCTTTAACCTAGTTCTGTCTGACTGTTCGGCATTCTGTGGGGGTCTCTGGTGGGGGAAGGAGGGTGTAACATTATCACAGTGTAATTGAACTTGCTGCTTCACACGCACGCACACACGCACAGATCACACTTTCACTCGAATACACTTTCACTATCCGCACCATCTCACAGACCCAATATGACCACGCACCATCTCATGTGAGAACACACTCACAGAACCAGTATTGTTATATAACCTCATTATTAGTACTGGAGGAGGCTGTGCTGGCAGCATCAGTTTCTTCAGATGTTACTACAGCAGCTGATGAGAGTGTCCGCAAGTCCAGAATGTTAGGATCTCCCGCAAAGAAGGACTGGTTCGCTTTTTGCCGCTCAAACTCAGCTTTGTATTTCAGTTCGTGGTGAAACAGGGCCGGGTCAAATGAGATATCCTCCTGGTACATGCAAACATTGAACGTAATGCTAACAGTAACTTAAACAGAGTCTGATTAACACAATTCACACATTTCAACCCCAAAACCGAGCACTAGTTCGAGAATTCTGCATATTATGTGCTACAAAACCAAGCAGATGTATCTTCACATACCTTCTTGTGTAGATTGCACTTCAGGGCCAGTTCCACAGTGTTCCTTTCCAGTGCATCAACATAGTCCACATCTAGCTCCACTCTACATGTGGGACAGCGCGGCTGAAATGCTGACACTTAGTGGTTTCATTATTACCGCGCGCTCTGAAAACCGCGCGCAGCTCACTTAGAGACAGTTTGAAACTTTTCAACACTGAAATTAATTTGAGTATATCTTGATGAAGTCGTTGTTACGACGAAATGTCGAGTTTGATATCAGGCAGAAATAGAGACAGTCAAACAGAGGCACTAGACAAAGACAGAGAGACAGTTTTACAGTCCGACAGAGACACTAGGCACTTACTACTTCATTCTTGCACCGTTGTATAAGATGTTCATTTAGACAGAGACACTTACCACTTCATTCTTGCACCGTTGTATAAGATGCTCATTTAGACAGGCCATGTGAAAGTAGTGAGTACATTCTGTTATCGTAAAGTGACAGTAACCCTGAAAGTAGTGAGTACATTCTGTTATCGTAAAGTGACAGTAGCCCTGAAAAGTTTAGGGGCAGAGTTTAGGGGCAGTAACCCTGAAAAGTAAACCAGAGTTTAGGGGCAGAGTTTAGGGGCAGAAAAGTGAAGCATTTGTGGCAGACATACAGTTTCACTCTTTTGAAATAACTGAGGGATATGGTGCCCGGTGCCGGTTCCATAGTCGACTTAGTGCAGATTTACTACCAAACGTGAGATAACAGTTGGGCTCCACCCACAATACTTACACTCTCAAAACTCTCCAGGCAAATAGGGCAGTCTCCAGAAGGCATATTATTCTCTGTTAGTTGGGTCTGGACGTGCTCAATGCAGTCATATAACACACACTCTCCCTGTCGGTCTGCTATCAGCTCCCGTAACTCATGGAGAATCCTAGAACAGTAACAATTGATTAGTAATTAAATATTAATTAAACATTTGACATTAGTGGTACGTGTCCGTAATGAAAAACAATCGTGGAGAACGGTAAATTGAAAAGTTTCAGTACACATTTTACTATTTTGTTAACAATCCGGGCAACCCTTGGAAGACATAATACACAGGGTGTTTTAATCACAGCTCAAGAAGCAACTGACAACTAGACCTAATCTGATTTTAAATAACTGTCGTTTTCTTAAAGTTTTTATATTTCTTAAAATGACCATAAGTCTGGTTCCTGATGAGATAGAGACTTGAAATTTGGAGGTTACGAAGATCTTGTTAAGTTCTTCCGAACCTCCAAATTTCAAGTCTCTATCTCATCAGTAACCGGAGATATGATAAATTTTGTTATTTTTGAGAAACGACAGTTATTTAAAATCAGACTATAATACAAGAAGCAGTGCAACATATTGAAGGCTGATAAAGTGCAACACACACCATGTGCTAAATAAACAAGTGGATAAACTAAACAGAAGGAGCACAGTACACACGCGTTAAACTATGTTAGCAGGATAGTGTTAACACAAATTAGTTAAAGAATAAAGAATGTTAAAGCATGTTTTAGATTTCTATAATTTCTTTGCCTAGCTGCTATTTGGCGACCAATTTGTTCCTAAACCAATTTGTGATCTAACGTCTCATCTTTGTCTCTAATTCTCATATCTTCATCAGCCCTTGTTCTCTCCCTGTCGACTAGCTGGTTAATATCTCATTCTCTCTCTCGTTATTCTCTCTTTCCCTTTCCATCTCTGTTATAAATGATGTCATTTTACCAAAATTAGCAGGAAGCAGGCTCAATTTGGTGGCGATAATTAGAGTGTTTTAAAATAGTCTCTCTACAATGTATGTTTTCGGCTGTACAAAATACAAACACATGTGTATGATAGATTCCCAATATTTCCAGATTTCCAGGAACCGACCGGATTAAGTAAACAGCCAATCAAAATTCGTTATTTAGGTCACGGTACTGGTTATCAGCCAATCAGGGACCAGTATTTCCTGATTCGGTCGGTTCCTGCAGATTTCCGTATGACAGATTTATTTTGAGGTTCCCTTCAATTTCAGTTGACAACAGAAGCAGTCATTAATATGTAATGACTCATTACAGTATATCTGGATATAAGTCTAGACTTAATTTGTACAACTAAACCTTCAAAATTGACTCCACTAATTCGGCATGTTAGCACACGCTTCACACTAGCAGTAGGCAGGCAAATATCTGGACAAGAGAGTAGTAATGGAAGCCTACCGCATATACGTTGAGTGACAATAGGAATGCAGTGGGATGGATACTGGGATAGAAGGGTAGAGAGAGAGAGAAAGGGGGGAGAGGGATACATAGTATATATATTTGAAAGGGGAGAGAGATAATATATTTGAAAGAAAGGGGTGTTGCAATCAAGAGTGCAAGAGAACAGAAAGTAATCAAGAGTGAACATTCGAATAAACGAAATGGGGTACAAAAGAAATCATGATAGAGAAAGATATGCGAAAAAGAAACTATAGATAGAGATGAAGAAGAAACTATAGAATAAGGGAGAGAGACCAAAAGAAAAGATAGATTGAAGGAGATACCAAAAGAAAAGATAGAATGAGGGAGAGGGAAAAAGGGAGCAATAAAAAAGATAGAATGAGACATGAATGGGGGAGAGAGAGACCAATAAAAAAGATAGAATGAGGGAGAGAGACCAAAAGAAAAGATAGAATGAGGGAAGGGGGATTAAGCGCCATCTAGTGGACTCAGATTGTCAACACATTCCATTATAACACGAATATTTCTATCTCTCTATCTTTCTATCTCTCTATCTCTCTATCTCTGTAGTCTGTATCTCTCTATCTCTCTCTCCCTCTCCCTCTCTCCCTCTCTCTTATAAAACAAAAAACTCGCCCTCACTCTTTCCTCCCCTCTTCTACCGAGAGCGTCATCGCCCATTATGCACATTATATATGACACAAAAAATCTGTCATACAGTTTTACAGAGACAAGTAAATTTTAAATTTATAAAGCAAATCACAAATCTGTAGCTGATAACTAGAATTATAGTTTATTTGTTGTCATTTCTTCTTTAAAATAAAATTAGTAACTGCCAATTCAACAATACGCTGATTTACCCAAAAAGTGGGCTAGGTTGATAATGCCACCAAACAAACCCTAGATGGGTGACATAAAAATCCCCACGCATTTTAAAGGCAAATAGTTAGTGCTGCACTTCTCTCTTTCCTCTCTTCCCTTTTTTTTCCTTTTCTTTTCTCTCTCCCTCTCTCTCTCTCTCCTCTCTCCCCCCTCTCTCTCTCCTCTCTCCCTCTCTCTCCCGCTCTCTCCCCTTTCCCCTTCCTCTCTCTCTCTCCCCCTTTTTTCTCTTTTCCCCGCAAAACGAATATACATAATTAAGTAACCGAATCAATTAAAACTCTACACCCCTCAAAATAAATCTTTCCAATAATAAGAAAAAAAGTACTAATAATATAACGTCATTTTTCTACCGAACAACCCGCGGATTCCCAAAAACAAAGAAAAGGTACGAACGAGAGTGAAAAATTTTAGACGAAAAAACACGACCTTTTATCTGTCCCTCTCTCTTTCTTTTTCTTCCCCCTCTTTTTTTCTTTTCTTTCTTCTCTCTCCTCCTCCTTCTCTCTCCCCTCTCCCCCTCTCCTCTTCCCCCCCTCTCTCCTCATCTTTTTTTCCTCCCCCCCTCTCCCCCTCCCCCTCCTCCTCCCTCTCTCTCTCTCTCCCTTCTCTCCATTTCCCCTTTTCTCCTCGCCCCCCCCCCTCCTCCCCTCCCTTGAATTAGTCAGTGTCCTTGCTGTCTTTGGGGGAAAAAGGGGATTTTTTCCCGCTTTTCTTACACCTGTTTTCCTCCCCGGGCCCTTTAAAAACCCTGGTCCCTTCTCTTTTCTTTTCACCTTTCCTTTTTAGGACACGCAATTTTTTTAAGAGCGAGTGAGAGAAGGGGTTTAAGGAAGGGGGAAAAAAGAGTGGAGGAAGGAAAGGAAAAGGGGAGAAGAGAAGAGAGAGGAGAGAGAGAGGGGGAGAGGAGAGAGAGAGAGGAGGGGAAGAGAGAGGAAAGAAAGGGGGAGAGAGAGGGGGAAAAAAACCAAACAATTTTTTAAAAAAAACTACAACAAAAAAACATGACACGTTTTCTCGAGGGAAAGAGAAAGAAAGAGTTTGTACAAATAGCTCTTGTGGTGCTTTTTAGAGAATATCACAAAGTTTGCCTAAGAAATCGTACATCACGCTTGGATGACACTTTCTTGTCTAAAATTCAAATATCTTGTCACCCTAAAGTTGTTTGCACGTGGAATCCCCCTCCCCCATTTCTCCCCCAGCTCGTTTCCATATATCACTAATTAATCCCATTTACTGCTCTGTTCAGGGAAGATCATGGTTGCAGACTGTTCAGTTCCCATGAACTTTGGAAGGCAGTACCTTGATTTCGAAGGCCTATGTGATCTGGAATTCACGTGCAATAAAGGTGCAGTTGTCAAGGCTAGTTCCTTCCCCCTCGCCCTAACAGTCCGGTGGTGCGTGAACTAGTGGGTACCCAGCTCATCAAGGAACTTGATTTGGAGGAGTTTTCTCGTCTTTCTGTGCTCACCTTTGTCGAGTCTTGCTACACTGGTACCCCTACCATCAGTAAGGAAAACTTTCGGGAGGTCAACAAACTGAGTGCAGTGTTCAAGGTCCAGTGGCTGATAGACGATTGTCTCACGTTTTATACCCGTCTCTGCTCTGGAATGAATGAGACCTCTCTCGAGTTAGCCTGGTATTTGTTTGATGAGGCATCGTACATCCTCAAGGAGAGGAACAGCAGGGACCTTGGGGAAGCTCTAAAAACCAGACTGAAATCATTTCCAAATCTTCAGCTGGCACTAGTCCAGGATTTTATATCACGGGATCCCAATACACAGGAGTTCGCCTCTACTGAGCTGTGTTTCTCCTTAGTTGGATCTAATACTACAGCTCTTTACAGTTGGCTGGCTAAAAACCTGGAGAGTAAGCCCCATCCAGTGAAACTGACAGATGTGGAAAGGAGGTTTCTGACTTCACAATCGCTTACATTGTGTTATCAATCTGATCATGGACTGTACCAGAGACTGCTGAAGACTGTTCAACAATGTCTCTCAAATGAGGACTTGGCATCTCTCTTTGCGGTCTTTGCAAGTGTTCCGCTGCCATCGATTAGCGTTCCAGTTCATGTTGCCCCGACAAACACCAATGAGGATGTAATCCAGAGGGATGAGGTTGTCTATCCGATAGTGATACCGGCTTTAGATGATTGTGAAACATGGTTGGAAGCCATCAAAGTATGCGATGAAGATCCGAGACTACACAGTTGTTTGCAGTTTTTGGGTGCACTGAGAACGTATGGACTGTACGTAGACGGAGTTATTGATACAGGTAAAGATGTATATCTTGCCTTCGCTGCTGCAATGGATAAACGGCAATCTCATGGATGTTTCGAAACATTAACGATAAATTGCTTTCATTATAGGATATATAATAAGGACCTGAGTAGTGCCTTGATGCCTTATGTCAAGAAAAGACCTAATCTTGAATATGGATTTATTGATCATGATCCTCAGTGTGAATATGTGATATTCGGG
Organism: Hormiphora californensis; assembly: GCA_020137815.1. Lineage (NCBI taxonomy): Eukaryota > Metazoa > Ctenophora > Tentaculata > Cydippida > Pleurobrachiidae > Hormiphora > Hormiphora californensis. The sequence goes on from CM035356.1 coordinate 5,725,818, forward strand.
CAATACAATGGTCCGCCATACTGGAATTCAAAAGTTTGTTTTATAGATCTTCACGCAGGCTCCAGTTACTGTGAAAATAACCGATATGGCTCCAGACGGTGTAAGGTTGCTGTCAGGGTCTCAATTTACATTGAAGACGAAGACGGGTGGCCTACGGTTACGATTGAACTGGTCAAGAACCAAAAAACTTTAGCGTCTCAAAGGGATGCTCATTTTCATCAAGATCCTAAATTTCTACAAAACATTATATGTACCACGATTAAATCATGTTTATTATCATGTTGTTTTTACAGATGAACCCCGGAGATATTTTTTTGGTGCTTTTAAAGCGGACGAGGAGTTGCTGGTAACTTTACGTTTACCTTTTTATCGTATTAATTAACTCCCATGTTTTAACCATTTTAAAATGTTAGCTCTAATTTTGATTCAATTTTTAATTTTTTAAACATACGCATTGTGTCTATCCCAAATTCCGAATAAGAATATCACAAGTTTGCCTAAGAAATCGTACATCACGCTTGACACTTTCTTGTCCTAAAATCTCAAATATCTTGTCAACCCTAAAGTTGTCTTCACGTGGATCCCCCTCCCCCATTTCTCCCCCAGCTCGTTCCATATATCACTAATTAATCCCATTTACTGCTCTGTTCAGGGAAGATCATGGTTGCAGACTGTTCAGTTCCCATGAACTTTGGAAGGCAGTACCTTGATTTCGAAGGCCTATGTGATCTGGAATTCACGTGCAATAAAGGTGCAGTTGTCAAGGCTAGTTCCTTCCCCCTCGCCCTTAACAGTCCGGTGGTGCGTGAACTAGTGGGTACCCAGCTCATCAAGGAACTTGATATGGAGGAGTTTTCTCGTCTTTCTGTGCTCACCTTTGTCGAGTCTTGCTACACTGGTACCCCTACCATCAGTAAGGAAAACTTTCGGGAGGTCAACAAACTGAGTGCAGTGTTCAAGGTCCAGTGGCTGATAGACGATTGCTCCACGTTTTATATTTTATACCCGTCTCTGCTCTGGAATGAATGAGACCTCTCTCGAATTAGCCTGGTATTTGTTTGATGAGGCATCGTACATCCTCAAGGAGAGGAACAGCAGGGACCTTGGGGAAGCCCTAAAAACCGGAATGAAACCATTTCCAAATCTCCAGCTGGCACTAGTCCAGGATTTTATATCACGGGATCCCAATGCACAGGAGTTCGCCTCTACTGAGCTGTGTTTCTCCATAGTTGGATCTGATACTACAGCTCTTTACAGTTGGCTGGCTAAAAACCTGGAGAGTAAGCCCCATCCAGTGAAACTGACAGATGTGGAAAGGAGGTTTCTGACTTCACAATCGCTTACATTGTGTTATCAATCTGATCATGGACTGTATCAGAGACTGCTCAAGACTGTTCAACAATGTCTCTCAAATGAGGATTTGGCGTCTCTCTTCGCAGTCTTCGCAAGTGTTCCGCTGCCATCGATTAGCGTTCCAGTTCCTTCGATCAGCACTGTCAGTGTTCCTTCGACAATTAGTGATCATGTTCCTGGAACCAGTTCAAATATTCCAAGTCAGGTTCCATCAAACAGCAACTTGCAGAAAGATAAGATTGTCTACCCGATAGTAATACCGGAATTGCAGACCTGTGATACATGGTTGGAGGCTATCAAAATATGCGATGAACATCCCAGACTACACAGTTGTTTGCAGTTTTTGATCGGTCTGAACTGTTATGGTTATTTTTATAAAACCAATAACCCACTTTCTATGCGTGATACACCTACAGATGCCTTCGCTGCTGCCATGGACAGACGATATAATGAAAATATTAACGTAACTATCGAGGAATACGACACTCTGGAGAGTAGGTATGAAAATTGGATTCATAGAGAGCTGTTTTACTTTGACAGCATAGAAAGTTTACTTGATCCGTACCTTTTACAACCAAATGGTCGATGTGACTTCATCCAAGACAACCTAGTTGCCGTAAAATTAACTAATAGGCCAGTCACTTTTTGCTTAATTGGTGAACTGAGACATAACAAAGGTTTTCCACTTGCATTGTACTCCTATGGGGTCCCAGAAACACCAGAAAAATCGTCCACTCCAACCGAGGTGAAGAAAGTGCCCAAAATGGCCACGCCCTTTTTGCCTGTATTTTCAGCCTTGACCAAAAATAGCAACTTTGCTTTGGATTGGAGTAGAAACGTAAATGAGGGCACTAAAATGTGTAGAATGAGCAGCAGAATCGATTGGTACCAAGCAGAAGTCGTTATCTCATCAGGTTCGAGAGATAATTGGATAATTAGGTATGCGCATAACCGTTTTTGAGCCATATGGCTATAGCCGCTCAGGAGCAGGTTTCAGAAATTTTGCTTCACAGGAGCTTGTTCAGCATATAAAAATTAGTGGGGGTAACAAATATGAAGTTTTTATCGCATAAGGTCAATGAGTTATTCAACTTTAAAGATCGAAAAATGAGGGTAAAATGAAGGAAAATGACCAAATTTCGACTTTTTACCCCCATTTTTCGATCTTTAAAGTTGAATAACTCATTGACCTTATGCAATAAAAACTTCATATTTGTTACCCCCACTAAATTTTATATGCTGAACAAGCTCCTGTGAAGCAAAATTTCTGAAACCGCTCCTGAGCGGCTATAGCCATATGGCTCAAAAACGGTTATGTGCATACCTAATTATCCAATTATCTCTCGAACCTGATGAGATAGCGACTTCTGCTTGGTACCAATCGATTCTGCTGCTCATTCTACACATTTTAGTGCCCTCATTTACGTTTCTACTCCAATCCAAAGCAAAGTTGCTATTTTTGGTCAAGGCAGAAAATACAGGCAAAAAGGGCGTGGCCATTTTGGGCACTTTCTTCACCTCGGTTGGAGTGGACGATTTTTTTGGTGTTTCTAGGACCCCATAGGAGTACAATACAAGTGGAAAACCTTTGTTATGTCTCAGTTCACCAAACGGCCCCAAAATGACAAAAAATGACTGGCCTATAAACGCTATATTGATATACCATACCGCTGTGCCAAAAATGTATATCTATCTCTTCATGATATCCATGGTCGCAGTAAATGTAAAAAGACCGGAAAAAAGTCCATCTGCTGTAAGGTTGCTGTCAGGATTTCAATTTGCATCCAAGACTATGAGAGTTGGCCAATTTTGACACTTGACTTGGTAAAGGACCAGAAAATCCTATCGGTTCAGAGGGGCATTAATTTTCATCAAGATCCTGAACTGCTCAAGAACATTTCTCCAGTGATAGAAATATACGGGTTCCCAAGTACATATCATCGATTTATCTGTACGGTTAATCCTGAACCTTATGAATTTAATTGGGAGGTAGACGTGGATTGGAAAGAATGTAATGTTAGTTTATATTCACCTTACTATCGCACAGATTGCATGTTCTGTTAGCATTAGTATCTTCTCCTTCTTCTTTGAGTGTCGGGTGTGAGACTCTAAAGACTATCGCGACTTTCGTCATTGCGATTTGGTCGACACTGGTGTGAGTGCTCGTGCCATGGGTGGAACCCACGGAGATTTTGAGATGAAGAAGAGGATAGCAACGGCATCTCCCCATGCGTGGGAGCTCCTCCCTCTTTCTCCACTCGTCAGGAACAGCATGGCTGGTTCCGTTAATCAAGGGGAATCTATGTTCGGTGCAACCCCGGCTGGGGACAGGCCGCAGCTGTGTGCGAAGCGGTGTGGACGGTATGGTACCGCAAATGTTCAGTATGATGCAGATAAGATTGAATGTATCACATTTGTCTCTATATTGCACTGTATACCTCTACTTTGGGACGGGCGAGCTGAGGAGGGGAGGCGAGTGGGGATCTTAAGATAGCCGAGATTTATAAAAGATCTTGATTGAGATTGTTATTACATACCAGATAGTATCTGCATGGCCTGCAGGACCAGCGTATCTGCAAAGCAGTATCGGGGGAGCAGTTTTACTACTCATGTTAGAGTATAGCATTACAATTTTGAATTTTCTGTTAGTAGGCGACACTAGCGTGGTACAAGTACACACGATCCCACGCATTTTTGTTCACTAGTCCCGGGAGTCGGGTCCCCTACTAATTACTATTATATATATGCATGATTCTTACACTTTTCTAGTCGTCGCAGGCTCGTGCCCTTATTTTATAACAGCGCAGCTTAGTGTTTGTATATTGCATCGGGTTCCGCATGGCATGGTTGTGAAACGAAAGTTACGCTAGCGTTATGAAATGTTATCTTATTTTATTGTTTTATTGTTTTATCGGTTGTTAACTAATTTAATTACATTCTAACCTCTTCCATAACCTTTAGAGTTTTAGCTGCGGTACATGGAAATAACAACAGTTGTGAGTGATGGACTCAGTGAGGGTGTTATAGGAGTGTCCTCTTCAGACCTCAACTCTATCATTGAACATGTTTATAAAGCCCTTACTGGGGAAACTACCCCTTTTGAGGGACATGAAAACCTGACTAATTCTATGTTTTTGTTTGCCACTGAGGCGTGTCAAGTGAATGCCAGCCATGGTTCCATTAGTAGAACTTTGGAGGAGGCAGGATGGTCAGATGAACAGATCAAACTACTTCTCACCCACCACACAACCTACTGTCCCCAAATCCGTAGTGAACTATCTCAGCGGTGCCCCAAGTTTAACTCTGTTGAAGATGTAAAGTGGGAGTTGGTGTTTGAGAAATCCCGGGGTCCGGTGTACCGGATGACGGTACAAACAGATGGGGATCACGTGTCATTTGAGTGTAACCCCGGTCAGTTATCTGATCTGGTATCACAGTTACAGTCGGCCAACTTTTCTGTTAACAAGATTGCCTCTCAGTGAGAATGATGTGTAATTTTTGAAGTGCTTGTTTTTTTTGTTTCATGTTTTGATGATCTGAATTTAAGAGCTGGACTCTATCAATGACTTTTACAGCGATAGCCGTTTGCTTGTTTATAGGTTTTACCAGTCAGTTTAAATATCTCTCTTGGTTTCTACCGCCCCTCTCCGTCTATAATACTAGTTAACCACCCCAAGATTTCAAGAAACCTTCTTATAATCCAATATACAGGTTCACCTTCACCCCAATTTTCCGATATATAGGTTTGTCATGTATGCGACTGACTCCCAGGACATTTATACCGCCTGTAAGGAGGGAGATGACACCTTCGTCCGACAGTGGCTTTCTAGAGCTGAAAATGATGTGAACCGAGGGTGAGTTATAGTTCTTCCAATACAGACAGACTCTGATATACTCTCTACTATAACAGACTACAGACAGACAACAACACGGACAATAACACAGACAGACAGATAACCAGACACACAGACAGACAACACACGAACAGACAACACTGACAGACAGACGATAATTGATAACACAGACAGACACACACACACACACAAACCGACACACAGACAAACAGATAAAACACGGAAAGAAAACTTACAACATACTCAATATTTCTCCCATTTGTAGAGTCTACCGACAGTCGATATACTGCAGTGTGTTTGTATGGTAGTTGTGCAGAACAGCTATCATCCATTGATATTGTACTTGTATTATTATACACTGTACACGAATTACTTTACATAGTCACGTGATACATCTGGTAGATCACGTGGTACAATAACAGCGGCAAAAATAGAGAATTTGTATTCCACTAGTACCTACAATTCTTTTCTCTATCCATTTTCTTGCTCTCTCTCTTTCCCTATTTCTCTCTCTCTTTCTCTCTCTCTTTCTCTCTCTCTCTCTCTCTCTCTCTCTCTCTCTCTCTCTCTCTCTCTCTCTCTCTCTCTCTCTCTCTCTTCACACACACTCACACTGACTCTTTCTGCTATAATCAAATTTTGCAAACATTCTTGCACACAGCTAACTCGGTAGTGCACTCTGCTGCTGACAGGCCAAATTGTAGTTAAACTGAATGGAGCAAAAATAAATGCACTTCAATTATATACCGAGTTTTCGGTGAACTGCAAATAATATGAAAATGGGAGTTTAACACAATATGACATAGTGCTGGTTGAGGGGTAATTGCACGGCAGGATTTTCCCAGGCCTGTAGTTTGATAAAATACGGAGTGACCGTGCCGTGGTAACCACTGTGGTTATCCGTGGTTATACGGATCTGGCTTTCCCAGGCCTGTCAGTGTAGTTATCCGATCACCAAACTTTCTAAGTAGCTGTAGTACTTTATATTTCTAACGGGGTTTCCGTTTTAACCTGTTAACCTGTTAACAGTCGCAGTAATGTAATCCTATAAAGTGATTCCCCAATGAATTTACGATGCGACATTGTCATTATACAAAACTGAATATATTCAGCCCCCTTTTTTAATCCCTTCCACTGTCTCTCAGCGACGGGCACGGTTTCACCCCACTACACTGGGCAACCCCTTTTGTAACCCCCTCCTCCTCTCAGGGACGGGCACGGTTTCACTCCACTACACTGGGCAACTCCTTTTGTAACCCCCTCCTCCTCTCAGGGACGGGCACGGTTTCACTCCACTACACTGGGCAACTCCTTTTGTAACCCCCTCCTCCTCTCAGGGACGGGCACGGTTTCACCCCACTACACTGGGCAACCCCTTTTGTAACCCCCTCCTCCTCTCAGGGACGGGCACGGTTTCACTCCACTACACTGGGCAACTCCTTTTGTAATCCCCTCCTCCTCTCAGGGACGGGCACGGTTTCACTCCACTACACTGGGCAACTCCTTTTGTAACCCCCTCCTCCTCTCAGGGACGGGCACGGTTTCACTCCGCTACACTGGGCAACTCCTTTTGTAACCCCCTCCTCCTCTCAGGGACGGGCACGGTTTCACTCCACTACACTGGGCAACTCCTTTTTTAACCCCCTCCTCCTCTCAGGGACGGGCACGGTTTCACCCCACTACACTGGGCAACTCCTTTTGTAATCCCCTCCTCTCAGGGACGGGCACGGTTTCACCCCACTACACTGGGCAACTCATTTTGTAATCCCCTCCTCCTCTCAGGGACGGGCACGGTTTCACCCCACTACACTGGGCAACTCCTTTTGTAACCCCCTCCTCCTCTCAGCGACGGGCACGGTTTCACCCCACTACACTGGGCAACTCATTTTGTAACCCCCTCCTCCTCTCAGGGACGGGCACGGTTTCACTCCACTACACTGGGCAACTCCTTTTGTAATCCCCTCCTCTCAGGGACGGGCACGGTTTCACTCCACTACACTGGGCAACTCATTTTGTAACCCCCTCCTCCTCTCAGGGACGGGCACGGTTTCACTCCACTACACTGGGCAACTCCTTTTTTAACCCCCTCCTCCTCTCAGGGACGGGCACGGTTTCACCCCACTACACTGGGCAACTCCTTTTGTAACCCCCTCCTCCTCTCAGGGACGGGCACGGTTTCACCCCACTACACTGGGCAACTCCTTTTGTAATCCCCTCCTACTCTCAGGGACGGGCACGGTTTCACCCCACTACACTGGGCAACCCGGTATGGTCGGACCAAGATTGTCGAGATGTTGTGTACCAGAGCGGCCAAAGTGAATGCTAGCAATATGGGTGGTGACACACCCCTTCACATTGCGGTGTCTTTTGGGCAACAGGATATTCTTTATAAGGTATTATAGTGCTCCTTTTCAAACTAATTTAGTGCTCCTTTGTACACTAATTTTGGTCCTTCATTATAAACACATTTAGTGCTCCTTCATAATTAAAGTTACTACTTATTGTTACTCCTTCATAAACACACTTTTTGATCCCTATATCCCTCCTTAGTTGATATCACAGAAGGCAAATGTGAACGCTACGAACGAACACGGAAACACCCCGCTACATTACGCCTGCTTTTGGTGCTACGACACCATTGCCATTGTACGTATAATTTTAGATTATTTTGTCTGGGTTTAGTTATTAGCTAATATCCAGGTTTTATTAGGAGCAAGATCTCATTATATATCGATCAGGAACCGACCGAATCAGGAAATACTGGTCCCTGATTGGCTGATAACCAGTCACGTGGCCTAAATAACGAGCTCTGATTGGTTGTTTACTTGGTCCGGTCGGTTCCTGATATCGAGATGTTCCAGTGTTATCAGTATGACATCTGTTATAGTACAGCAACTGTACTAGATAGTGATTTGTGAGTGTGTGAACAAGCTAGCAGGGTGTAACACGCGTGTCATCGCCTTGTTGTAGTGGTCACAAGGAACCCAACTAACAACCTCTCTCGTACACACACACTACACTTCCCTACTATCACTCTATTTCTTTCTTCTCGCTCCCTCTATGCTATCTTTCTCTCCCTCTCTTTATCCAACTCCCCTCTCTCTCTCCTCTCTCTCCCTCTCTTTATCCAACTCCCCCCCCTCTCTCTCTCTCTCTCTCTATCTCTCTCTCCCAACCAACTCCCACCCAGGACCTGATTGGAGCGGGTGCCCTGGTTGCAATGTCCAACAAGTACGGTGAGACACCCCTGCACCGTGCCAAGGATGCCCTCAAGGAGAAGCTCACTGAGAAGGCTATGAAAACTGGCCAAACTCTGGAGACCATCCCGTTCAAGGAAGATGCCAAGAAGAAAAAGAGAGCAAGTGAGTCGCGATCAAAGTTGAACCAGTCACTTTTTAGTAAACAGGAAGTAATTTTGATATCTCCTTCTGGGGTTTGGTAGCTTAGTGGTTTATAGCTTCGAGCATGTCTCTCTGAAGGTCCCTGGTTCAATTCCGGGTCAAACCCAGTATTTTTCGATTTTCTTCCCTATTTAATTCTTGCTCTGAACTCATTATTCAGAATTTTAGTAAACAGTTCTAATATATTACCTCCGGCCTCCCATCTTCAATTAGTTGTACAGTGTACAATGTACACCCAATTAATTAAATTCACTGCTTTGGCCTTTTCTTTTTATGAGATGTCAGCTAACCCCTCTCACCTCACAGCGGTGTGAGCCACACAACCGGCCTCCCAACTTTTAACCTGGTAAATGATCCCCCTTGTTGTGTCAGCTAACCCCTCCTACTCCAGATCTGGATTTATACTGTCGACAGCCGGAGATCGATTTCAGGACTATCACAGTGGGAGAGCGCATTGGGAGCGGCAGCGTTGGAGAGGTGAGAGAAAAAAGACACTTTTAGGAAAAAAAATTAACTTTGAACTTCCCAACTAGAGAATTCTAGAAATAATCCCAATTTCACTTTCCCACCGATATTTGAATTGCTCGATCACTGGTTGATATAACGAGCTAACAATCTAACGACACGGGAATATAACTGCATTTTCCTATACTCCCCCTCCTTTAGAACTGGCGGTGAGAGAAAGAAGAATGATACGTTATTAACTTCTTTCTCTCACCGCCAGTTCTAAATGAGGGGGAGTTCCTTTCCTAGTTCCAAAAACGAGATGGGTATATATAACAATTTAACTACAGTTGCATTTCTTGATATATATGCAAAGAGATGCTGGCGAAAGTGCTCGACCTGGAGCTTGAGCTAATCGAAACGAGATGTTTTGATCAGTGCATTTGCATTTCTCAACTACGTAATACCTCCTCCCACCTCCCCCTCCCTCCCGGCCCCCCAATACATAATACCTCCTCCCCCTCCCCAACTACATAATGCCCCTTCCAAACTACATTATAATTCCCCCTGCCCAGATTTATCATGGAACCTGGGGACGGTATGCTGTGTGCATTAAGAAGCTGAGGAACCAGAATCTATCAACTCAGCAGCTGAAGCAGTTTAACGAAGAAGTCCCCAAACTCAGGTTAGAGTCCCCCCTCCTGACCTGTGAGATTCCCCCTCCTGAGTCCTGACCTGTGAGAGATAGTGTTGGGTGTTGGTGTATTATAGGGTCAGGACTCAGGTTAGAGTCCCCCTCCTGACCTCCCCTGTGGAAGAGACTGTTGGGGTGTTGGTGCATTAGAGGGTCAGGACTCAGGTTAGAGTCCCCCCTGTGAGGGAGACTGTTGGGTGTTGGTGCATTAGAGGGTCAGGACTCAGGTTAGAGTCCCCCCTGTGAGGGAGACTGTTGGGTGTTGGTGCATTAGAGGGTCAGGACTCAGGTTAGAGTCCCCCCTGTGAGGGAGACTGTTGGGTGTTGGTGCATTAGAGGGTCATGACTCAGGTTAGAGCCCCCCCTCCTGACCTCCCCTGTGAGAGAGACTGTTGGGGTAGGGTGTTGGTGCATAGTCAGGACTCAGGTTAGAGCCCCCCCCCCTGACCTCCCCTGTGCATGGGAGAGACTGTTGGGCAGGAACCGACCGAAACAAGTAAAGAATCAATCAGAACTCGTTATTTAGGTCACGTGACTGGTTATCAGCCAATCAGGGACCAGGGTGTTGGTGCATTAGATTCCCCCCTCCTGACCTCCCCTGTGAGAGAGACTGTTGGGGTGTTGGTGCATTAGAGGGTCAGGACTCAGGTTAGAGGTTCCCCCTCCTGACCTCCCCTGTGAGAGAGACTGTTGGGGTGTTGGTGCATTAGAGGGTTAGGACTCAGGTTAGAGATTGGGTACGAGGTCCCACCCTTTTGAGGGTACAGCGTACTCAGGTTAGTGAGACAGTGTTGGGGTGATGGGGTGAATCACCCCGGGTGATAGGGTGTTCGGATAGGGATAAGGGAGGAGTGTTGGGCATCGGAGAGGGAGGAGCCGGGTAGGTTTGTCTGTTGGGGCAGTGATAGATATATTGTTCCTGACAATTTGTTCGGCCCTCTCTCGCCCCGTAACAAACCAAGATATTGTATGGTCCAGGGACCGACCGAAACAAGTAAACAATGAATCAGAACCTGTTATTTAGGTCACGTGATTGGTTATCAGCCAATCAGGGACCAGTATTTCCTGATTCGGTCGGTTCCTGGTATGGTCTCGAGAGAGAGAGGTATTCTGCCAAGAGATGATGGGTTCACAGCAGATCTACAATTTGAACCTAACCCCCCTCCTTGTCAGGTTGTTTACCCACTTGAACATCCTGCCTGTGATTGGTATGTGCTCTCACCCTCCCAACATAGCAGTTATCTCTGAGTTCATACCCTCTGGTACCATGGCCAACTTCATCCACAAAGCTGAAGGTAAGAGATGAAGAAGAGGTGTGATAAGTGTGAATGATATCACACACACACACACACACACACACACACACACACACACACACACACACACACACACACACACACACACACACACACACACACAATCACACACTGGAATGAATTGTAATTTGTATGGTAATGCAGCTAGCAGTGTGAACAATTACAAAACGACTTGTAACTTTGATGAAGGTGAGGTTGTGTGTTAAAGGTTGACAAGATACCTAAAACTTTTCGTATATCGTCTTATTTTGATTTATCATTAATTTTCAGCATTTTTTCAGAATTTTTTGTCGGCTAGAAATATGTGCAAAATAGGGGGTCTACTGACAAATGAGTGTGCCTTTTTTAAAATTGATACCGTAATATCTCCGGTTCCTGATGAGATACAGAAACCGTTTTGGTAGCGTTGGAAAGGTCTTATTGAGACCAATCCAACTCAATCAAGATCAAGTAGCTATCTTTTGAGGAACCGGAAACGTGAATTTCAATTTGCGAGACGCAGTGAGTGTGCCCAGTAAAACCAGTGCTGACAATATCGGTAGACCCCCTATTTCGAATTTTTTTCTAGCCGACAAAAAATTCTAAAAAATGCTGAAAATTAATGATTAATCAAAATAAGACGATATACGAAAAGTTTTAGGTATCTTGTCAACCTTTAATGAGGTGTGTGTGTGTGTTGAATAGCAATGATGTTTAACGATTTAAACGGTTACAACAAAGATGGTTAAAAGAAAACTTTTCAGGGGTTTAAAATAACATAATTAACACACTGCTTAGTTAGATCTTCATTTGAATAGCGTACCGCCGTTATTTTTCTGAAACGGAGAGAAATAGGAATTAGAAAAAAATGTTTTTTGAATCGCAATCATTCATAAAATTTAAACATAAAAAGGACGAAAAGTTCAAATGGCAAAAGGCTCCACCGAGATTCGAACTCGGGATCTCCTGTTTACTAGACAGGCGCTTTAACCAACTAAGCCATGGAGCCGCTGAGTGGAGTACAATTTGGAGAAATTTATATTCCACTCACCTTAGTTGTAGCACATAGCAAGTCCACCGTATTGAATGCAGTTCATGTGAGGGGCACAATTCTGATGAGGGAGATGATAAAGGGGTTAGAGAGAAAACTGCAACAGAATTGTATTATTAGACAATGTACAGAGAGAGGGAGAGAGAGAATTAAAACCGATAGATATCACATGATATCCTAAAAGAGCACACATACCCGGTTGCATAGATTAGCGACGCCCCTTCGGACCCTGTTTGGTAAAAGTCCAAGTTTAGCTGCGAGTTCCCTGATGGTCAAATCGCCATGTTCCAGCGTCTCCTCCTCAATATCTCCCCACACAGAACAGACTACACCTGGAGATTGGATTGTTAATTGATGCCGTTAATTGAGATAATAGTAGCAGTTTATAATTGTTTTTCCTAATAGAAAATGTAATTGTGAGAACTTGAAAACGTACCCAGTAAAACGATAGCGAGACATATTTTAGAAGTCATATTGGTGCGTTGGAGTGACGCGCAGAGCTAAGGAAAGAAATGGGAGTTGAAGTTGTCAGCGTAGGACGCGCACGCATTGCAAACATAAGGGGATCAATATCGGAAGTCACTATCTTTTAGGCACAAAATCTAAAACTTAGGTCTTATGCTGTATTAAAAGATACATATATTATCAGATACCAATCGTTACCGAAGATCTCAATCTTTTATTTTTCTGGTTCGTGCTTCAAAAAGTTCGTGCATCAAAAAGTTAGTGATAGAATCAGGTGTCAGGCAGATTTAAAAGATTTGGATAAACAGTTTAAAAGATAGTTTGACAAAGAGGGCAGCGAGCATAGCTAGGAGTGCAACTGCAGTGTTCACTCCACAAGAGCAGGGAGTTTTTATATGGGGCATTGAAAAGAGGACACGCGTTAGCAGTTAAATCGTCACGACAGTCTCTCTCTCTCTCTCTCTCTCTCTCTCTCTCTCTCTCTCTCTCTCTCACTCTCTCTCTTTCTCGATCTATCTCCTACCCAAAGATCGGCGAACTGTGGCCAGAGAGTCAGAGCCCGCTGCACCGGTGACAAGGATTAGCCATCTCTTAGAAAGAGAGAGAGATAGAACAGAAATAGAAAGAGAGAGAGAGAGATACAATGAGAGAAAGAAATCGATAGAAAGAGAGAGATTTTTTGGGAGTCACGGGGTTTACTATAAATTGGTCCCTGCCATTACCAAACAGAATTCATCGAGAGTGATATAACACTGAGCATGGTGCCATATAGACTCACTCCTGCCCCCAATTCAAGAGGCAGCTGGGTTATATAGTAGCTGCAGCAGGAACACCCCTTTACTTATACTGAGTAGCTCTGCGGGTAACATTGAGTGGGATAATAAACTGCTAATAGTGGGGTGAATTAGCGGGACCACTGCACTACCGTTCTTATCACTGGTGGAGCGTGATAGAGTGATAGGGGAGAGAGAGAGAGCTAGAGAGAGAGAGAGAGAGAGAGAGAGAGAGAGAGAGAGAGAGAGAGAGAGAGAGAGAGAGAGTGGGGGGGAGTGAGAGAGAGATATATTTATATATATATAGAGAGAGAGAGCAAGAGAGAGAAGACAGATAGACATGATGATAGATGATAATGGTTGGCTAAAATGGTTATACTCATCATCACGAGTAATAGCTGTGACTGACGTGCATCACCACAAGGGACAATATCTCTCTCTCCGACTGTGGTGGCTCCGAGAGTAATTATATAGTAGATTTAACCAATTTTAGACTTTAGCGGTAGAACATTGCGCCATCGCCTTCTGCACAAAAAGGGGCTACATATTGGTCTACATGGTTAGGTAATACGCTAATAGCGGGTTCTATATCGGCTACTGAAGTTGGGTAATAATGGGGTTTACTGGCTACAAAACTACACCCCTGCCCCCCATTTGGGCAGTCTTTTGTAAGAGGGTGCAGTGAGAGAGAAGGTCTAGCAAGTCAAAAAACTGACCCAGCTGGAGATATTCCAGCTACTTTTAAATGGGTAAAATTGATCTCTTTGGGATTACCATGATTAACGCAACAGGTGCGGTCCCCCATAAATTGGGCTAAACTATCCCCTCCCTCAATCATGTGAGAGAGAGACAGAGAGAGAGAGAGAGTAGACGTCATTCTGTGAGACCCACATGATTACATCCTCATTCTCTCACGGTGTGCCATCCCCTGAAATGGACAGTGTCTAAATAGTTAAACGGTCCCGACCAGCACCAAAGAGAGGGGGGTGAAATGACTTGTTCAGACAGAGAGTGTGTCTCGTGTGGTAACTTCGTAACCAAATGTCTCGTGTGGTCCCACAAAACTAAAAAGTCTGAAAGTTAATGAAGTTGTGTCTTTTACGTTCATGGACAAGATGGTCGTGACCATTTATGGAGTGGTTTGCCTTCCGTCCCTTTTTTGCACATTTTTTAAAGAAGGGTTAGAACATCAACAACATATTAGTGTATATAGGATAGTGACTAGATTATAGGTCCATTACAAGCTTTAATTATAGGGTGGTGACTAGATTATAGGTCCATTACAGGATTTAATTACAGTATGGTGACTAGATTATAGGTCCATTACAAGCTTTACTTATAGGGTGGTGACTAGATTATAGGTCCATTACAAGCTTTAATTATAGGGTGGTGACTAGATTATAGGTCCATTACAAGCTTTTATTATAGGGTGGTGACTAGATTATAGGTCCATTACATGCTTTAATTATAGGGTGGTGACTAGATTATAGGTCCATTACAGGATTTAATTATAGGATAGTGACTAGATTCACTAATGACAAATCGGGATTGGCGCCAGGTGGCCGATACAGCTAGTATTATATAGGGCTTTGATTTGTCAGAGCATTAGTCTGACAAGGTTTGATTGGAACACCAGGTGAAGTCTAATGCAGTGCAGATTATAGAGGCATGAAGATGAAACGGGGCGTTGGTTTAGCACGTGTTGATTGGAGGGGGAATTCATTAACTTCTAGGGAAGGTTTGGCATCCCCCCTAGCTATATAGATAGAGCAAGAGAGATTGTTATATTAACTGAAGTGAGAGAGAAAGAGATATTGTTACATTAACTAGAGTGAGAGAGAAAGAGATTGTTACATTAACTAGAGTGAGAGAGAAAGAGAGATTGTCAGATTAACTAGAGTGAGACCTATTTAGACCCTCTCCAGAAGGGAAATAAAATTCATCGGGGAAGTTAACCTCGGGGAAGTTGAAGCTTTAGAAGCTCATGTCTAATTGAAAATCGCACGTTACGTCATAATTTGAAAAGGAAGTTGTAGTAATGTAGTAGTAAAGTGACATTTGGAACTCTCAGAACAGAGCGATGTGAAAAAAGGGGGATCCATCTTAATCAACTTTTCATTTCTCAATAACCATTTAACCACCCTTCTGCAGGATCTCAGAAGCTGCACAGTCTGCTAGTGAATGGCGAGTCTAGCTACAACCTGCTAGGACTATTCGGCGCAACTATGCCCAAGCACGGCATCTCTCACGCTCACTGGAAGCCCTCTTGGTGCGTCACTACTTGATATAAACGTCTTTACATCATCTCGATGCCTCTTTCTCTCCGCTATCGCTCTGCTCCTCAGACCGGGAATCTCTCTCTGCCGGCTAAAGCGCCCATTCGACCCGTGCTGAGTCACCGACAAAACTCCTGCAGGGCTGTTCGTCCCAAACAACGTTAGCGCTCTGTAGACGTTACTCGGTAGACTCAGCGTTAACGCTAAACCTTTCTCATAGGTTTCATAGGTTTTTTTTCTCTCTCTCTCTCTCTCTCTCTCTCTCTCTCTCTCTCTCCTTATCTCTATCTCTCACTCGCTTCATCCAGCTAGGACCACGGAAATAACCTGTCAGAGCATTGGCCTGTGCCTATTAACCAGGAACCGACCGAATCAGGAAATACTGGTCCCTGATTGGCTGATAACCAGTCACGTGACCTAAATAACGAGCTCTGATTGGCTGTTTACTTAATTCGGTCGGTTCCTGCTATAATTCTCTTTGGACCTGACAGGAAATAACAGTTAAAAGTTTTCGGGTAGTTTTCCCCTAGATAGCTGTCACCCTCGCAGTTATATCTCCGTAGGCCAGTTCTAAGGTGGTTCTTAGAAAAATCGCAAAGTGTTGGCATGGTAACCAGAAAGTGGTTACCTATGGTAACTAGGTAATTCTCTACCAAGAATTTTCCAAGTAATGGAGGCCTCTACGCAAGATCTCAGAGTCTCTGGTCCTACTACAAGTCCATGCACATAATATTAGTATGTGCATTAAACTAAACAGAGAATTATTCGAAAAGGGCGTGGAAAGCTACAATAGAAAGAGGCATGGCTCTAAAATATCAATTTACCGCAGCTGTTTGTCCAACTCTTTGTTTCATGAACGCTGAGTTATGAGTCCAGTGTCATTTCTTAAAAACATAAGTTATATACAAATATTGGTAGTAGCTAAGATGGTAACTTGAAAACCTCACGAAAACTTTGAGAAACGTATCAAATGACCCATAATAGAGTGGTAAATCTGTGAAATAATGGCCTGGCTAACGACTTCGGAAAGTAATATACAAAAAGTCAATACATACACGAATTTGAGCACATTTTCCTCTCACTATCAACCCTCCCTTTCCTCTCACTAACCCTCCCCTACCCTCTCACTAACCCTCCCCTACCCTCTCACTAACCCTCCCCTACCCTCTCACTAACCCTCCTGCCCCTCTCACTAACCCCCTCTCACTAACCCCCACCCCTCTAATACAGATTGAGGAAGACATGACTGCCAGATTGAGTCTCCCCCTGTCCCTCTCACTAACCCCCACCCCTTCTAATAGATTGAGGAAGACATGACTGCCAGGTTGAGTCTCCCCTCTGTCCATCTTCCCTTCGTTAGGACCAGCGTGTTCTCCCAACCCGGATACCTGTCCCCTGAAGGTAGGAATAATCAGAAACCGACCGAATCAGGAAATAATGGTCCCTGATCGGCTGATAACCAGTCACGTGACCTAAATAATGAGTTCTCATTGGTTGTTTACTTGTATCGGTCGGTTCCTGCTAATAATATCCAAACTTGTATCCTGCTCAGATATCCCCTGCAAGGACAGCACAGCATAGCATATACTGCCACTACAATGCTAATACATTGCCGAAAACCATTAGCATATATAATGCCAGTACTTTATTATTACGACGTCATAATGTTTTGTGAGAGGCACGATCTTTGGTGATTTTAGATTTACAATCCATCCGGCATCCCCGTATAATAACCCCATCCCCGTATAACCCCATCCCAGTATAACCCCATCCCCGTATAACTCCATCCCAGTATAACCCCAATATCCCCGTATAATAACCCCATCCCCGTATAATAACCCCATCCCAGTATAACCCCAATATCCCCGTATAATAACCCCATCCCCGTATAACCCCATCCCCGTATAACCCCATCCCCGTATAACCCCAATATCCCCGTATAATAACCCCGATCCCCGTATAATTACCCCATCCCAGTATAACCCCATCCCCGTATAACCCCATCCTCGTATAACCCCATCCCCGTATAACCCGTTCCGCGTATAACCCCATCCCCTTATAACCCCATCCCCGTATAACCCCATCCCCGTATAATAACCCCATCCCCGTATAATAACCCCATCCCCGTATAACCCCATCCCCGTATAACCCCGTCCCCGTATAACCCCAATATCCCCGTATAACCCCATCCCCGTATAATAACCCCATCCCCGTATAATAACCCCATCCCCGTATAATAAGCCCATCCCCGTATAACCCCATCCCCGTATAATAACCCCATCCCCGTATAACCCCATCCCCGTATAATAACCCCCATCCCCGTATAACCCCATCCCAGTATAACCCCAATATCCCCGTATAATAACCCCGATCCTCTCTACAGCTGCTGGATCTAGACTGGACAGGGACGACCAAAAGAAGGCGGACATGTGGAGCTTTGCAGTGCTATTCTGGGAGATGGTGACTGGTATGAGGCCCCATGCTGACATCCCACCCATGCTAGTAGGAATAAAGGTGTGTATTGCTCGTTTATGATTGCACTTTATGTTATTGCACTTTATGTCAAGCTCAGTCTGTCTTCCTCTATTTCTATTTCTCTGTACGGGGTGTTGAGTAATTAGGGTGCAGAGTCATTGGGTAATCAGAGGGTGTTGTGTAAGAGGTGCAACAAGTACGGAGAGCAAATTCTTTTGCGAGACAAAACAATACCATCTTTTCATCTCGCAAATCTTTATTAAAATAAAACGAGACACAAAGATTCTATTTTAAGAGCTGTGATCGCGTCTGCAAGTCGCTAAAAATACGTTCTCAAACTTATATAATTTGCCCTAATGCCCCGCCCTCCTTTGTTTGTCTCAACGCAGCGATGTATGCAGTACGTTACTTTAATGTTGATCCGCGGAACCCGCTGATCTCATGTCATGTACCTCCCTTTTTTCAATTCGAGTTGCTTCACAGGTGTGGTAGTGAAGTGCAATGATGCGTGCGGTCCCCCCCCCCCTCTCTCTCTCTCTCTCTCTCTCTCTCTCTCTCTCTCTCTCTCTCTCTCTCTCTCTCTCTATATATCTCTATCTCTATCTCTCTCTCTCTCTCTCTCTCTCTCTTTTTTTTCTCTCTTTCTCTCTCTCTCTTTTTCTCTCTCTCTCTCTCGCTCTTTCTCTCTCTCTCTCTCTTTTCTCTCTCTCTCTCTCTCTCTCTCTCTCTATCTCTCTCTATCTCCCTCTATATCTATCTCATCCCCTTTTCGATTGGTAAATAACTCTATCTCTCAAAAATTGGAGGGTGCCGTCATCTCTAATTAATCCCAGTGCAAGTGGGCCAGTGCGGTTTGTTAATTTCTCTTTGAAACCAAAGTCCCACGATATGCATATTATATGAGATTTAGATATCATAGTTAGTCAACTGTTACATATTTTGAGAAATGAAAGCACTTGCAAGGCGAGGGGGGACACGATCGAGGGAAAAAGCTCTAAATTTTGCATTAGGCATGGAGCAAGAATAAAGATACTAAATTTTAATGTGATCCATTATATTTTCAATTATAAATTTAATCAAATGTCATGCTGCCAGTACGAAGTACCACTACCCACATTGGGACCATGAATTCACATAGCGTCTATATTTGCCTGACATCTATACCATTCATATATCGCATCGTTCTGGATTCCTCATGAGACACAGGACACACGTCACACAATAGTATGATTATAGACTGGGAATAATGATTGGTTATACTAGATAACCTTGGGTCCCACCCCTTGGCCTTACTCAACAAGGTTATCCGCAGAACAGAATGCACTGAATATAAATCTTGCTGTGGTAACCACCATTCATCAATGATAATATATTATGGCGGTAACTTCCTTTTCTATTCTTCTCAAGATCTATAACCATCCTCCCCAGGTCCTTCTCTAACAAACTATTCATAACTCCTGACAATTCTTTTTGGGGTAAGGGGGGGGGACTCAAAACAAAAACCCTGAATAACTAATCATGCAAAGATTTTGAAATTTCCACTGTATATTTACCCCCCAAAAGGATTTTCTAGAACTCTTCTCTCCCCTCCCCCAGATTTTTCTATATAAATCTTCCTCTTCTCCTTCCCCTTTTTTCTACCCCCAGATTTTTCTAAAATAACCCCTCTCCCCCAGATTGTTCAATTAAATTTCCCCTTCCCCAATTGGAAGGGAATTACCTAAAAACCTGTTTTGAAAAGGAAAAAAAATTCCTTTAATTTGGAAAAAACCCACTAAAGGGGGCCCGTTTGGGGGGTATCCCCATCTTAGAGAAAAGGGGGGTTTTGTGAGATGTTTGAGAGTAGTGTCGAGATAAAAGGGGGAAAGAGGGGTGGAACTATTAAAAGTTGAATTTCAACTCAAAACACTTTCTAATCTTATAAATGGGCTTGAATAATTATCTTTGTGCTTTTTTCTTCCGAATACATCCCATTCGTAAAGACTGTGTAAGATATTTTTTGTTATTTTATGGACTTTTCAAGCGCATATCATTATGTAGATAACATATTCCCCGATTTATTTATAAAGTGGCACAAATTACTCTTTCATTTAGGGACTGATCAAATCCCCAATCAAGTCTGCAACAACATGACTTTAAGACGATATACAACATTTTTTCCGTTTTTTAAAAAATTGTTTTTAAAAGTTTTTGTTTTTAAAAAAAAACGGTTTTTTCTATTTATTGATTTTTTTTTCAACATTTATTTACCGGGCTTTTTTAAAAAATTTTCCCTTGTTTTAGAAAATGTTATTAAACTTTTAATTGTAGGGTGGGGGGGGAAAAGTTATTAAAAATCTGATACATGGGTGATTTTTGCCCCCGGGGGCCAAAAAAGACGCGGCCCCCCCGAGTCCCAAGAAGACAAAAAGATTTTTGTCCCCCACAGCCCCGACGTCCTTTTTTTTAAAGGTTGTCCCTGACATTGAGTGTGGGGAAAACCTTTGGGGCGGGGCTTTTGGG
Organism: Hormiphora californensis; assembly: GCA_020137815.1. Lineage (NCBI taxonomy): Eukaryota > Metazoa > Ctenophora > Tentaculata > Cydippida > Pleurobrachiidae > Hormiphora > Hormiphora californensis. Next base: position 5,746,401 of record CM035356.1, read on the forward strand.
GTTGGGGCCCAAAATGACGGAGCACCTCTGAGGGCCCGCCGACCCCAAATTATGCCATTGGGCAATGCAGTCTGCATTGAATTTGAAAATGAATTGTGTAGTGTGCATTGTATCCACCATGACCGACTATAGAGTTGTTGACAACAAAACTAGAGAGCGTTGTGATTTCCCCATACCTCTCTCTAGGTGGTGTTACAAAGCTGCTCTATCCAAGGGGAAAATTTAAAAACTAACTCTAAATTTTGGGTCTAAACTTTTAAACGGCCCCAGCTCGATAGCACCCGGTTTTTTATCTTATTTTCCCTTTTAAAAAAGTTTTACGGCCATCATTTTTGGGCGTTCGTTTCCCAAAAGGGGGGGGGGGGGGAAAAAAAAAAAACCCCCCTTTTACCCGAAAACCCTTCCCCTTTTCCCCCGGGCTCTCTTCTAAAATCCTCCTCCTTTTTTCTCTCTTCTTCTCTCTCCCTCCTTCCTATCTCTCTCTCTCTCTCTTTTTTTTTCTCTTTTTTGAATGCTGCAAATTCTAGCAGCAGGGAAAGAAAAACAGCTGTGTAGGGGCCAGTGCAGTACACAGTACAATGGTTATGATCGCACCAGTATTTTAACAGCCTAGCGGAAAATAAACCGAATTGTTGAGTTAACTGCCAAATTGGGGCACATGTGTAATGTGCAGTGTGGCGACCCGACCCGACCTGATGAGCGCATTGTGGGGGCAGGGGCAGGGAGGGCGGAGGGTTTGTTTTTACTAGTACTACTGGAGATCTGCTCTTGAACCCCTCCAGATGGCCCACAAGCTTCTATAACCTTGAGGCGGTTTGGTCGTGCCCCTCCTTAAAGGGACAACGAATCCTATAAAGTGCCCCTTTCTACTTGTTTTTTAAGTGGACAATTTACAATGTTGGATACTAAGCTGCCTGCCCTAAACATCTTCAATTAGCAAACATGTATCTATCTCTCCCCCTCTCTTGGTACACCTCTCACTCACACTGAGAGTCTCAGTACCTCTCAGATCTCTCTCCCCCTCCTATGCCAGTATCTCTCTCTCTGATCTCTCTCAGTACCTCTCTGATCACTCTTCCCCTGCCAATTTCAACAACTATTTTGTCATCAAATGATGAGGTGCCGCGTAAATTTACTGCCAGCAGATCTTTTCTCCCAGGCTCTAATTCCCCCCTAATTAGCAGTCTCTCTCTTCCTCCCTCTGTTAACTTGTAGGTGTTTGGAAAAGTAATGTGAGCACACGTATTTTATAGGGTTTGGTAATCTAATTAAGAATCACGATTACATTATCAAGCACACATTACTCAAAATATAAAGGAAACCCGAGAAGTAAGGTATATATATTATAGGGATTCGATCCGATATTAGTGGGGGACAGCTGTTTGAAACTGAGGTGTGAGTAGTACTAAATGTGTTGAGCTTCAGTCACGCCCAAAACACATATGTTTCACACACAGTCACAATGGTGGGGTTCACTCTATCACCCCTCAATACAGATCTGTATAGGATTAGAAAAACTATACAACTATCAAGACATTTTTATATTCTATAGAAATTCTACGGAATCAAAAGCCCATCAAAAGTAATTTTACTACTAGTAAAGTAGTAAATTGTGACTTGTATGAATTATGTAGTGGCAGACGGCAGTTAAATGATTGCTGGCGTTGCTGGAGACCAAAAAATATTCTACAAAATAATCTCAGCTCTCAGTCTCACCCTCTCTCACTCTCTCTCTCTCTCTCTCACTCTCTCTCTTTCTCTCAGTCCCTCCCTCTCTGGCGGGTAATTATAATCATTCGTCGCATTACTCTCTTTTTAAGAATTACACCAACAAAAAAGAGTTCACTTAAACTTTCAGAGTCCGCGATTTAACACAGTCTTTAACTTCACAGATCTCATTTCCTTTACAGATATTTCATTTCTGGATGAATTTGGAGCTGAGTTGATCCTTTCACCTCACTTCAGGAACGGCACTTGATGGCGTGGTGGGGTATGGGGATACGGGCTTCGTTCTCTTTCTCCTTATACCCGACACTAACGTGGATAGAAGACCTCGTCGGATTTGAGGGCGATGTTTCTCATCTGCAAAAAGGGGTTTTCCTTTGGTACTGGAAAATGGGGGGAGGGTTGTAGGGAAGAGGCCCCAAAAAGGACGGGGAAAGGGTTAGTAGGGGTGGGCCAACAAAGGCAGGGAGGGGTTAAAGGGGGGTTAGAACCCCAAAAAGGACAGGGGAGGGGAGGGGTTGAGGGGGAAAAGGGGGGGACTGGTGGGGGGAAAAAAGGTTGGATGTGACAGCAGCAGGGGCTTGTGATAAGTCCGGAGAAAAAAATTATCCCCCCCCTTTAAAATTTAGGCCGGGGGTCCCCCCTGCATTTTGGTTTATATGAACTGTCCCCTTTTGTCTAATGAATGGGATCTTGCTGATAGAACCCCACGGATTCAAATCACCAGATTGTGTGTTGGGGGGTTTTATGTGGTTTTGTGGAAGGGGTTTTTTGTTTTGGGGGGAAAGGGGTACAAGGTACCAGGAGGCCGGAAATGTAACCCAAAAAAAGGGGAAAAAAGCCCAAATTTCCCCCGGCCCTTTTTTAAAAAAAAACCCTTCCCGTTTTTCCCCCCGGGCCTTCGGGGGGGGGGGGGGGGGGGGGGGGGGGGGGGGGGGGGTTTTTTCCCAAAATTTTTTTTTCCTCTCTCTTTCTCTTTCCCCTCTCTCTCTCCCTCCCCTCTCTCCTTTTTCTTCCCTCTTCTTCCTTCCCCCCTTTCTCTTTGTCCCTTTCCCCCTTCCCAAAATCAACTTTTTTCGCTTCAAACCCAGTTGGGGCTAAAAATTTTTAAAAAACATTTTTGTTTCGAAATTAAAGTTTTTTTAAGGAAATTATAAAATTTAAAATTCATAAATTTAAAGTTCTTTAAAAGTGAAAAAGTTTATAAAAAGAGGGGGACCCTAAAAAAAGCCAAAACCCGGGACGGGTGGGGAGGTACGCCTGTCTGCATTGTGAATGGGGGGGGGTGTAATTGAACTAACTGATCAATCAATGAAATGATGATCCTGGATAGTGGTGATGTGGGAGAATGAAAAGGGAAGGGCCATGGGAAACCGGGAAATGGGGGGGGGATGAAATTGAAATGAGAAAATGGGGGGGGGGGGGGGAAAGAAACGAGAAAATGATAAATGGGAGTTTTATTGGTTAACCAGTGTTAGGAATCATAAATCCATGATTCCTAATACTGAACCATCAAACCACTTTAAAGGATTAGTGGTTGAATTCATATTCAAATGGTTGACAAGCTGAATGAACATGATAGAGCTGAGGAAATTGGTATTTCCAAAATCATCAAGAAATCATAAATTATAAGAGCAATCCCTTCTAAAAGAGGGTCGCGGTGAGAGAGAGGATCGATCAAGGCGATCCCCCCACCTCGAGCAAAGCAAAGCAATTAGTAGTAAGATTCTGAATCCCTACCTTTTCGTGAGGGTGTTTCTTGTTGAGTGTTGGAGAAGAACCCAGGATAGATGTCACGAAGACTTGAACACACATCTACAGCATTAGTATCTGTAATAGGGAAATAATAATATATTGTAATGGGGATACGAGGTGGGTAAAGTAGAGGTGGCTAGAAAGGAGGGAGATCTTACTTCTAGATTTCGATTGGAGTTTTAAGATTGTTTTAGGTGAATCTCACTAACCAGTGGAGGATAGATCCATAATGACGGTAGTCTCCCCCTCACTCCCTGATCTTGTAGTAGTAGCTGAAGAATTACCAAACAGGTTCGGGTACCTCCCCTTCATCATTTCACTGATATCACTAACCCCACTCATTTCTTGTTGGTGCTGGACGCTCTGGAAGAGGTTGGGGTACCGGTCCTTTACATCACTAACCCCACTCATCTCTTGTTGGTGCTGGACGCTCTGGAAGAGGTTGGGGTACCGGTCCTTGAGAGACGAGCAGGTGGCATTCACAATCCTGTGTGAAGATATAATGCGTCAGTTTTACACTAATAAGTTCAGGTGTTGCCACAGACAGATATATCTGCAGATATATAATGTGTCAGTATGAGTGATTTCAAGAGGAGGGTCATTTCGTTTTACTTGCATCTTTATCATCAAGTTTATGAAATATTAAGGGACCAACTTACAAAAAGTAATCGGGTATGTCAGATGTCATATCTTGCAGCAGAATAGCATAATATGCTTAAATGCATAGTTTATTACTAAATACAAAGTGACACATCAACTGCTCACTGCACAATAACCATATACTATTATATATGTTGAACTAACTAACTAAATAGTTATGGCTTAAATGTAAATCTTGTAAAATAGTAAAAAGAATAATGGTAAAACTAGCAAGTCAGGGGCAAAGTGTGGGAATTCGAAAACCTACCGTTTAGAAGATTTCTCTGTTTCTTCCTCTAGATAAGATGGTTCTAGGGAGCTGTTATCGAGAGAATCAATGGCTGTAGTGTTATCTTCACTGCAATCCAGATCCATAATAAAGGTAAGTAGGCCAATCTGAGGGGATTGGGAGGGGGCTTAGAATTATAGGACGAACTGGGGTTTAGAAGGGTGAATTGGGGTAAGAGGGCGAAGTTCGCCCGGCGAACTGAAAGAAGGGGATGAGGTTAGAGGGCGAAGTGGGATTTAGTGAGCGAACTGGGGTTAGAGGGCTGAGATGTTGGATTTTCAAAGTAAGATACAAATACAGGACAAATTGACAGGATTCTGGGGGGATTTAGAAAACAAACATGGTAAACTACTGGAATGGAAAAACAAACACCACAAAACAATCAAAACACAAAACGTTCTATTCAAAAAAACAGCAAGCACATTTAAAAAACAAGCACCGACCTTATTTTCAGATTTGTTGAACTCTCTGTCATTTTCTCCAAACTCAAGTTTCCTGGAAACCAGGGCAAAGAATGAATCTTCCTCCTTGCAACTTCTGATGGGACTCAGTGGAGCATTGCCCCTATCACAATCATCAAACCGGGGTATAGCAAGGGTAGGTGAAGAACTGTAGAGGGGCGAGGGGAATCCAGTCGGTATAGCGGCAAGCGACATAATGTCTGAACTAATTAGGAAATATCTGGGGAGAGAGGGGGTTATAGCGCGTTGAGGTCGAAAGTCACGTGTAACACGCTGGCCAATCAGCGGCAAGGAGACCAGGGACGGGGTCCAATCAGATACGAGATCAGATATCACGTGACTTGTACAGCAAGCATTACACATTGACTTTGTACTACAACTACTAGAGGGGGACTCCGCAGGGGGCCAGGGTGATAGGGAATTGAAAAGTAGGTGCATGATAGAGACTGAACATACACACACGATAGTAGAAAATAGGTAAGTGGATAATATGGGACGAGCGATGGGATCAAGCACAGACGTTATGGAGCCGTGGGAGTCACACTGTAGTGGGGGATTTAGATCTGGGAACCACTTATGGATCGGGCTATATCCCCTAGTTATTAGGCCATGATAGACCCCCGGGCGCCAATTAATTTACACCCTATCAATTAATGACAGGGGGCTTGAGACAAGGAAGTGACAAGGGTTTTGAAGACTATACTATCAGTATAGGTTTTTCAAGGAAAGTTCTAAAGTGACAGGGTTGATTCTGAGAGAGAAAAAGGTGGCGTCCCAAACAGAGAGCCCTAACAACAACAGTATCCTACAGCTTGGGATAATGCGTGTGTTGGTAGTACTGCTGCAGTCAAGGTGTCTACAATAGTCGACAGTGGAAAGGACTGGAGAGACGAAGGGAGATAGGTAGATATATGGAGAAGGATAGAGAGAAAGGGAGAGAGATGGGTGAGATAGAAAGAGAAGGAGAGAAGGAGAGAGAGAAAGGGAGAGAGAGATGGGTGAGATAGATGGAGAAGGATAGAGAGAAATGGAGAGAGATGGGTGAGATAGAAAGAGAAGGAGAGAAGGAGAGAGAGAGAGAGAGAGAGAGAGAGAGAGAGAGAGAGAGAGAGAGAGAGAGAGAGAGAGAGAGAGAGAGATAGAGAGAGAAAGAGAGAGAGAGAGAGAGAGAGAGAGAAAGAGAAAGACAGCAGGTAGATATCAATGAAGTTTCAGGCGATGTAAAGATGGGACAAAAGCAAACAAAACCTGGAGGCAAAGAGAGAGGACACTGGCACACGGATTTGCGGTAATACCCCAAAAACAGTCCAACCGCAGTGGGTTTTTCAATCTCTAGCTCTCTCTCTCGAGATGTGATGCTTGCTGATTTAATTAGTATATTGTCTAATAACTTTCCGTCTTGGGGCACCTCCAATGAGGATGATCCGGGGCATCGATTTGGGGTCATCGTTTCTTCCTCATAGGGCTTTGGGGGACGGGTGTTCGCAATCTGTTTTATCTTCATCTCTCTTCTCTCTTTTACTTTTCCCCTCTCTCTCTCTTCTCCCCGGGCTCTAGAACACCTCTCTCTCTCTTCTGCCCCCTCTCCCTGCCGTCCTTTGTGTCGTTTCATAGTTCCTTCTCTCTCCTTCTCCTTCTCTCTCCTCTTCTCTCTATCGGGTCCGGGAGGGGCCTCGCCCCGAGAGAGTACCGGATTGGTTTACGGACCCCAGCCCTCTGTCTTGTAATGGGCTCAATCTCACGTAATGTATCACAGTACACTGAAAATGTATAGTTGTCAAGATTCCTAGATGGCTCAATCTCAGTATGCAGAGATATATTTAAACAAATCCCCGGTTTTTATGTCGCAGGAACCGACCGAATCAGGAAATACTGGTCCCTGATTGGCTGATAACCAGTCACATGACCTAAATAACGAGCTCTGATTGGTTGTTTACTTGGTCCGGTCGGTTCCCGGTAAATCGGGACCTACTTCTCAATCGGGGAGCTAGGAGGAAGGCTGGAATAAGAGACTCCCCACAGGCTGCGTAGAGGAAGGCTTCCATAGTGACGTAGAGGTTGGGGAAAATGAACCTAGGGAGGGAATTGTTGAGTAACTCAGTAAAAGGGAAGTTGGACGATTGACGTAAACCGCATGGTGATTTTAAAAATGAATCTCTATCATAGTTTTGAAATGAACGTCAAAGCTTTTTCATTCTTATTAAATATTCATATTGACGTATAGCGTGGTTGATGTTCATGAAATCAATATGAATAATAGTATTCATACTTATATTATGTACATATCTTTATGAATAAAAAATGCGATGCATTTGCGAGGCACTTTCCGAGTAATATATGCAGTAACTGCTAAATTAGCGAGTTCTTTTTGACGTTTAACTATGTTTTCGAGCGAAACCTCCCTAGAAATTCTAGGGAGGTTTCGCTCGTAGAACAATTTAAAGTGAGAGTGGACCGGATCAGAATTGGACAAGTTTGTTGTAGGTAGTAGAGAATAGCTCTCTGAGCATTTTGCCTTTTTGCCGCTCAAAATCGACCCACCCATCACTGAGATATTTTTGTTATGTTGGGAGAATTCCTGCTGGATCAGTATTTATCAAACAGGATAGAAACAATCCTTGTGTTTTACTAACAAATTCTTTAAATTTGTAATATGCTGGCGTGCATTGCACTGCTTCTGTGCATGGACATGTCAACCTCACTGCTTATATTCAGAATGTGTTAGTAAAACACCACGATTGTTTCTATTCTGTTTTATACATACTGATTAAACAGGAGTTCTCCCAACATAACAAAAATATCTCAGTGATGGGTGGGTCGATTTTGAGCGGTAAAAACGCAAAATGCTCAGAAAGCTAATCTCTACTACCTACAACAAACTTGTCCAATTCTGATTCGGTCCACTCTCACTTTAACAGAGGAAGCCGCTTCTTCGATGTCAAATAACTACATAAACTAGCCGCCAGCCGGCAATTACCGCGTTCAACAGTTGCTTATAACATTAGATGAACCCCCCAGACTATTTATAAGGTTAGGTAGTCGAATGAACAATAACTTCCCAGCAGAAGGATATTTCTCGAAATTTGAGTCGAATTAGAGATTTAATCTAAAATGCATTTTACCGGAAAGAACTTCTTATTATTTATTCTCAAGAAGCACAGAGCCGATTAAAAAGTGGCAGAGAAGCAATAAATAATTCCCATTAGCTTTCTGAGCTGTGAATGGTTACTTATTTATACAGTTGAATAATAATCGAAATGCCTACTAAATAGGCATCATAATATAATATTAGGATAAGAATTATGGTGCCGATTAAAAAGTTCAGATAAGCAATAAAATAATTTCGATTCTCATATGCCATTAGTGTTTCCGAAAACACCATGAACCTTGAATGAGGGTATAGAATAGTATGAAGTTTCATAAGCTTAAAGCTAACCAAAATACCTACTTGATAGGGTAAATGGGTATCATCACAAGGGTGTGGATGGTTGCAATTATAAAGGAGTTACAGAAGAGTGCCACAGCCCGTATCCATAGCAACGGATTCACCGAGAACGGTGGTGACATGATCCCACTAGATAAGAGTTGAGATATATGTTAATTCGTAATTAATTGAGATGTTAATTGTTAATTGAGATGTTAATTGTTACATAATTAGTTACGGTGGGAGGGTGCTTGGGGGCTGGGGTTCGAGGATGTAGCACTATCAGACAAAGATTGAAATTCAGCAAACTGTTTGAATGTCAGCGAACTTTAAGATAAAATAACATATAACTTGGAAAAACAAATAGCTAAACAATTTGATTATCAGAAATGGGATTGAAAAGGTTTGAAAAGGGTTACAAATGGGGTTGATTCATTCACTGCAAACAATGTCCTATCCCCATTCACACACACGTCACACACACACGTCACACACACACGTCACACACAACGTCATACGACATACATACCACGTCACACACAGACACACAGACACACACACGTCACACACAGACACACACCACACACACACGTACTGGCAACTGCAGAGCTACTACACAAGTACAGAGTGCAAGAAGGCTTTATCTGCTTACTAGTAACTCTTGATAAGGAAGCAACGGGATTTTGTTACACAAAAGTGTGTGGGTGGGGTAAGGGAAAATCTTTTTGATAGTGGCTTATAAAGAATAAGTTGAGAACACAATATACAATTTGCTTCCACTCCTACAAAACAACCAAACACTAATTGGACAACAAGAAAGGCGATAATAATGACTACAAAATGTGTTAATGGATCATTATAATTCCAATTGTGTGCGACAAAAATAGTACAATATACAGCACTCAATTATATGAAGCTACCATGTGCCAGCTTTTGACAGTAAATAGAAACAACACTGGTAGCTATCTGTTTCGATACATAAGGCAGAACATTCATGTGAAACTACACAGAAATGAGAAGTGAGAGAGACACGCACATTGCACAATATGTGAAGCTGAAACTACAAAGACATAGAAGACACATATTGTACACAGTACACGCACAATGAACCAGATGGTCGTTCACACTACCTAGTACTACTCTCAGCAAGGCAGTTCGTGTGGTACATACGTCATACTATATATGCTCCCCCTATAGAGTTACACATGGATTGCTACACATACCATTAGTAGCTGCAGTAGCTTTAACGTAGACACGTGCATAAAACCGAGGTCCGAAAATAATAAAAAAGGAACAAAACATGACAGGAAGTGGTACTGGCACTGATTATGAACAAACCGAACACACGCACAAAACAGTTCATAATGGAAAACATCCAACATTCTCTAACTGGCTGAAATCCAACATTAAATGTAGGTAGACAAAACGGTTCTGTGAAGAACAAGCAGAAATGTTATCGAAATTAGACAGAATTCGTGACTGTGACATAAACAAGAGGAATTAATTACAAGCATTAATTATCATATGATGTTATGTTAACTGGTACCAGGGGAGCTCTAGCAAACTACCATACAACATGATATGCTCACATCAGAGGGAGAGATGGAGAGGAAGGATAGGGATAGAGAGCGAGAGAGAGAGAGAGAGAGAGAGAGAGAGAGAGAGAGAGAGAGAGAGAGAGAGAGAGAGAGAGAGAGAGAGAGAGAGAGAGAGAGAGAGAGAGAGGGATCAGGAGCTACTATAACAGTGCACGTTGCAGTCTGTGCAGGAAATACGGGCCGCGGGAACAACAAACAACTTACACAAACACACGGCAAACACAGGCCATCCCGCGTACCAACACACCATCCCGCGTACCAACACACCATCCCACATTGTACGGTTATACTGCATTCATAACTGCAGGTGGAACACACACAGATAAAAGGGTCGGAGCAGTTATCAACGCTCGGCTATCACTGCGCTGGCAAGCGCAAAGGTGGCCCCATCCAACCCCCCGAAAAAAATTCCCCCAAAAAACGGCCCGCTTGCTCACAGCGTATATATAGTTATTTCATACTTTTAGCCCATTTTGGCACTTTTTGACACGCCATAACTCCGGAACCGGATGAGCTAGGAAGCTAAAATTTTGTACTCAGAAGCTTCTTGTAGACATCTATCGATGGTAAAAATTTCAAGTGGCTAGCTCATTTTGTTCAAAAGTTATAACACCACCCCCAAAACAGAAAATTCAGTGTGGGGATAACTAGGTTGATACATACATACATACATACATACATAGATAGATGTATAGACGCTTTATTACCTTCCGTTTGGTCCCAGTTTGAGACGAACCAGACATCGTACGACCTTAAACCAAGCGGCATTCGACAGATAATTGTCTCGTGCATGTACCCATTTGGGTGGCAACTCTCAATCTTACCTATGACGCGCGCAATGACGTCACGAGTGACGTCATTGCGCGAGATCGACTAACTTTTTTCAAACGCCTCTAGCACCCTGAAGACGTGTTCCGATTTCTGATTTGACGGAAAATCGTTACCGGCAAATTGTCTGAACTTTCAGTTACTATGTTGCGAATTTTCGTAGCTCATCATTTTGAGCCCTTAAATCGCGTAGGAAGTCAAAAATTTGACGAAAAATTCAGTAAAATGAACGTTTTTCGAGCAAAAACTCCCTTTCCTGACCACTGTGGTCAATGATACTTTACAAGCTCCTTCAGGGTATTCATTCAAAATATATTGTGATGCAATTACGTCGTTACGACGTCACTAATTACGTCATAATGACGTCATAATGACGTCAAAATTACGATTTTCACAGAAATTCGTCTCGTCTCTCATATAACACATCATTTTGACAATTTTACATCATGAAATAATGTCATACTGACATTAGAAACCAAAAAGGGACCTAAATTAAGCCAAAAACTAATTGGAATTAGTTGGCGGGAAAGGTGGCCCACTTACACCTTTGCCTGATGCCGGGTTTTATTTTAAAATGTATCAGGGATATAAGAGGTGAGTGAAATAGAGAAAGAGAAAGGGTGAGAGAGAGAGATTGAGATACCGACGTGACGTGAAGAGAATGGCAGTTCGTGGTAGCCGGTAGCAGCAAAAGGTGTAAGTGGGCCACCTTTCCCGCCAACTAATTCCAATTAGTTTTTGGCTTAATAACTTAAAACAAAGAAACCTAGCCATATATATAGGATATCAATCTGCTTGTGAATAGGAGCTGCCGTAGAAAGGAAGAAACATACATCCACAGTCCACACACACATACACACACACACACACACACACACACACACACACACACACACACACACACACACACACACACACACACACACACACACACACACACACACACACACACACACACACACACACACACACACACACACACACACATCCACACACACATCCACACACATCCACAGTCCAAACACACACCAAATTCTGACGTCACGGAACAAGGACTTGTAGAAAAGAAGTGCGTATCAACTTTCCATGGCGGCCTATATTATATATTTAGAAACGGACGACAATGGTACTACCACTTCCATAACGTGCAGTAATCAACAAGCAACAAGAACAACACACACACACACACACACGCACACACACGCACACACACACAAAATAAACAAAACGGCAGTAGATGCAGAGACTCTATAATCGGTTCGTTAGAATGAATCGTTTATTTTACAGTTGTATAGAATCACGAAGTTCAGAAACTGAGAGGAGTTCTTCGACAGACTATTTTTGAGAGAACATCCAAGAAGTTCACCGTGTGACTGGGTAGTTCATACAAAGGTTGATCTGCCGAACCCTCACATCACAGTGTGAGCTACACAAAACAGAGAGAAAGTACAGTCGGACCCCGATTTACCGGGCCCCGATTTACCGGAACCCCGATTTACCGGGAAGATAAACTTCCCCCGATATGGGAAAATAACGATATTTGACCCTGATATACCGGGCACCCCGATTTACCGGGCAAAACTCTTTCCCCCGAGCATCCCGGTAAATCGGGGTCCGACTGTATAACTGTAGTTCTTCTTGGGAAATATTTCTTCCAATATTCAGCATTTAATGAGACAGCTACATGTGTAAAGGCAAATGAGACAAAAGAAAGAGAAGAGAATAGGGGGAGGGTTGTGCTGTTGCACCTCCCCCGCGCCCCGGGGGGGGGGGGGGGGCACGGGATTTATTTTAATAAAAAAAAAATAATAGTATGAACAATACAAGGGGAGGGGGGATGTGTGATTGTAAACTTGTGTAGGGGGGGGGGGGTGACACGTAACACTTTGTAACACTTTGTAACATGTAACGTGCACAAAATATTTTCTGCACATGTTACAAAGTGTTACAAGCGTTACAAAGTGTTACAAAGTGTTACAAAATGTTGCAAAATGTTGCAAAATGTTGCAAAAAATGCCCATTTTGTAACATTTTGTAACACTTTGTAACATTTTGTTACACTTTGTAACATTTTGTAACACTTTGTAACACTTTGTAACACTTTGTAACATGTAACGTGCACAAAAAGTTTTCTGCACATGTTACAAAGTGTTACAAAGTGTTACGTGTCACCCCCCCCTTGTGTAGTTTCATTGAATGCAGCTAGCGGTAATTACAATTCATGTGATTCAAAACACAAAATTAGCATAATATACCGCCGTGAACGATCAATATATGGGGTCATTATATCACAATTGAGAGTTGAGGGAAGAAAAAACATCTACGTTCATGGGATATGAACCATATGAACTACCGTGTGCGGCAAAAAAAATGCCCCCCCTAGACCACCATAGTTGCCGATGTGGTGGAGAGCTGTAACTTGGCAGGGTTGCTCCACTATGTCTATCTTGATCCTGACAGAAAAATCAGAGCTCTAGCTCAAAATTCATTTTTTTGATAGGAATGAACATTGTCATTCATTCCAAGAAAAAAATATTTTCGGTCCAGAATTCAAGCAATTATCTTTGGCCATCGATTAGCTTTCCAATGTGACCAAGATCATCTAAATTGGGCAACCACAAGAGACACAGTGTCATGTTTCTTAAAGTTAGTCAGGTCATGTGATCTTCACCGAATCGTTGATTATCCGGGATTGCTAATCGAGCCAATGGGCAGAGGAATCTCGTATCACGGCCGCTAATGAGGTATGTGTACCAATACAGGGTAATGTGATTCGAGGAAAGAGGACATTTATCAAAGAGCTACAGATCTCATGACCAATCAGCATCGTCATCCCTCATTAGTAGCCGTGATACGTGATTCTCTACCACTTAGACCGATTCGTAATACTGAACACTCAACGATTCGGTGAAGATCACATGACCTGACTAACTTTAAGAAACATGACACTGTGTCTCTTGTGGTTGCCCAATTTAGATGATCTTGGTCACATTGGAAAGCTAATCGATGGCCAAAGATAATTGCTTGAATTCTGGACCGAAAATATTTTTTTCTTGGAATGAATGACAATGTTCATTCCTATCAAAAAAAATGAATTTTGAGCTAGAGCTCTGATTTTTCTGTCAGGATCAAGATAGACATAGTGGAGCAACCCTGCCAAGTTACAGCTCTCCACCACATCGGCAACTATGGTGGTCTAGGGGGGGCATTTTTTTTGCCGCACACGGTATATCCCATCATATGGGGATATGGGATATGGGGTCATCGAACCAACTATTCAACGATCAATTTATCTAGATTTTTTATACGGGGACATCACTTGAGGGAATCCTTTGACAGTAAACCAGCTAAACTCCTACTAGCAGCAATACCAATTTTCCGTTGTGCCATACCGAACTTTAGAGATGATATCATGTCCTCTCCCGCTGAACGGTGCCTTGCCAGTAGGTCAGGAAACGTCCGAATTTCCTGGAATTTTACATGGTTATACAAAAAGTAAATCTACACAAACCTTACAAAACCTTAAATTTTTGTGCGTGTATCCTACAACCCGGTAGACCTGCCAGTAAACCTTGACTTGAGCCTACTGCATTTCTTTGCACCTTTCGTTTTCCAGTGGGGAGTTTCAACACCAATTTCCAGAAATACAATTCTGTTTAATAAACAATTCAAACGCTCGATTTGACAGTAAAGTTTAATTTGGCGAATTGATTGATGTCAAGTTTAAACAACGATATCTTGGTTAATAATTTAAGGGATTTTGGTAAAGTTTTCTGTGAAACTGTCTGTTGTTGCTGCAATACTTGACTTTACGTCACCCGGTCGCTTGTAGTGGGAAAACGGTAGGGTAAGCTGGGGTGAAATGGCCCGCGGGGTAAAGTGGCCCATGTATGGGGCAAAGTGGCCCTAGTTATTACATGTGGTCACGTGACTTTTTCTCCAGCGGAGACCTGCTCGTTCTGTTCCGAATTTTCGCTTTAAAACTGCTGCCATTTCTGTTTGGGTTGGCCGATTTTAATTTTGCAAAAAACTGCCAGTTAGGCTTTATAATTCTCTAAAACGTGGTATAAAAATTTTTGAAGAAATTGGCATTTTTGTTGTCTTAATTGTCAATTTTGTGAAATTGGGGCGAATATGGCCCACTCTCCGGGGCAAAGTGGTCCGGTCTGGGGCAAAGTGGCCCACCTCTAGGACCAATGAAATGGCGCCTGCAATACCACGTGACATTGGAATGCACAAAAATGTAGTACAGACGATCAAATTAGGGGCAAAGTGGCCCATGTTCCGGTGCAGAACATGGGCCACTTTGCCCCTAGTTTGATCGTTTCGTCTAACAACACCAGGCACGTGATAAAATCGAGCAATGCTATTGGCTTGGGCCACTTTGCCCCGGTGCAAATTTTCCAAAAAACGCCTCACCAAATTATTTGAATTGATTAATTAACCCATTAAATAAAACTTGTAGATTTTAAAATTTAGCTCGGCTGAAAGGAAAAGGTTTCATTGGATAGCCTATATAATTTTTTTCTTCCTGCTGTATAAATTGCGTATTTTAGAACCTGAAACGTTAAAAATGGCCACTTTCGCCCCAGCTTACCCTAATGGAAAACGGAGATACGGTAAGAAGACGCACAACGGTGGCCAATCAGTGCGCTAGTACGTGCTGATACATGCACTTTTTGCCGCATGTTATGAAAAGTCTGTGTCTTATTACTGTAATTCCATTACGGTAATTAAGCGGCAGCGTTACACTAGCTCCTCACAGCAGCAACCGCTAACATTTAGCACAGTTCGCAGCTGCAAGGTACTTTGTAGCAGCTGACTAAACTGATATATCTGTGTTAAATGTGAAATATTGAAGGGAATTTTCACCATGCTTGGCAGCAACAAAGAAAAGGGTGGGACAATAATAATAGGATGCAGTACACTGACGGACAAACAAACAAACAAAGCAAGCTTGTGTAACCTGCAGTCCTCTCATTTAATTGCTCACGGTGCCCCTTAAGGACGTTCCACCTCGACCGAGTCCCCCAGCAAAACGAACGGTTGTGTGACCTAAAGGGGACCTCTGGGAACTACGGAGGACCATGGGGGAAAAGATTTAAAAGTAGCCTAAAAAATTAAAACGATAGAAAGATAGCTATCGTTTTTTTCACTTTGAAAATACGACATTTCTTTAACAAAATCCTTGATCAGGAAGATGCAAGTGTCTCCCACCTATTTTTTGACGTAGAATCGAATGCCGTTGAAGTCAAATCTCTAAAATGTTAGAAAAATGGTGAAAATCGCGTTTTTAGGTGTTTTTTGGTGAAAAAAAGCGTTCAAACTGGTACCAGATGATGAGATAGAGTCCCAAAAGTATGAAAAATCGCTTTTTTGGGACCTTTTCGCCCTAGAAGCAGATTTTTATGAAAATCTGGTTCAGCGCCTATTCTCTGTATACTTTCAAAGAAGGTGAATATTGCTCTAATTTAGCCAATTTTGAAGAAAAGTCATCCAAAACAGTACTAGATGATGAGATAGTGGCCCAAAAATATAACTAATCGATTTTTTGGGTCTTTTCCGTCCTAGAAACAAATTTGCATGGCGGTCGGATGATACGTTTCCTCTCGGTAGGCCTCTGAAGTAGGTGGAAATAGCCAAAATATAGCGATTGCGGCAAATGAATGTGAATAAACGTTGACCAAACCCACTTCATCATCATGTATGGCTCTTGCATAGTCCAGTAGCCCAGAGATAGGTCATACATGATGCTAAAGTGGGTTTGGTCAACGTTTATTCAGTTATTCACATTCATTTGCCGCAATCGCTATATTTTGGCTATTTCCACCTACTTCAGAGGCCTACCGAGAGGAAACGTATCATCCGACCGCCATGCAAATTTGTTTCTAGGACGGAAAAGACCCAAAAAATCGATTAGTTATATTTTTGGGCCACTATCTCATCATCTAGTACTGTTTTGGATGACTTTTCTTCAAAATTGGCTAAATTAGTGCAATATTCACCTTCTTTGAAAGTATACAGAGAATAGGCGCTGAACCAGATTTTCATAAAAATCTGCTTCTAGGGCGAAAAGGTCCCAAAAAAGCGATTTTTCATACTTTTGGGACTCTATCTCATCATCTGGTACCAGTTTGAACGCTTTTTTCACCAAAAAACACCTAAAAACGCGATTTTCACCATTTTTCTAACATTTTAGAGATTTGACTTCAACGGCATTCGATTCTACGTCAAAAAATAGGTGGGAGACACTTGCATCTTCCTGATCAAGGATTTTGTTAAAGAAATGTCGTATTTTCAAAGTGAAAAAAACGATAGCTATCTTTCTATCGTTTTAATTTTTTAGGCTACTTTTAAATCTTTTCCCCCACGGTCCTCCGTAGTTCCCAGAGGTCCCCTTTAGGTCACACAACCGTTCGTTTTGCTGGGGGACTCGGTCGAGGTGGAACGTCCTTAAGGGGCACCGTGTGCTGTGTAACAGCTCCGTTGAAAGTAGCAGATAGGATATCCTGCCAACTAACAATAACTTCTGCTGCTGAGAAGGACTCAGGGGAGAGGGAACCAGTGTAGAGGGCTACAACTTGGTCAGAAGTTAGGGCAGCTCTCAGCCAGAAGAGATCAGCCAGATGTCCAACGAAGGCTTGGGAAGAATCAAATCCACCTCCATACGTGTCTTGGTCCTATACATGATGGGGGATGTATTGTTAAAATAAACAGGAGGAGCGTACTGCTGCCCGGATATATTCAAAGTGTCATATATAAGTCAAGAATATAAGTCAAGAACGGTGTATTTTTCTGCGGGCAGATACAAAAGTAGTAGCAGATGTTATACCTGGCCAATAATGAGAATTCCTGAGTTTCCCATTTCATAATCTTTCTTTTTATTTGTTTCCGAAATGATAAGTTCTCCATTCAAATAGCCCTTGAGATCTCCCGTAGAACTCGACCAAACACCAACAACATGTATCCACTCATCTGAAAGTTAATTTGTTGAAACCCATTTTATATAAGGGGGTCGAGCTAAGCAAAAGTTTAATGATATTTTGCCTTGATTGACCTTCTTCACAAATGTTAAGGAGGGTTAGATGCATTTATTTTAATCTAATTAGTCAATTAATGATATTGATGTTATTCAATTATGTATTTTCAACCTAATAATTTACCTGTTGAGTAGTCATTGCAGAAGTTACTGACGCTATTGTAATTGTTTCCCACTATCATAAGCCAGTTACAGCTACTCTTAAACCGCAGCCCGAGCTCATTCGTCGACTGAGTCTCGGTGGCAAAACTCAGAATTGTCCCTAGAGGATTAACAACAGGATAAACAACGATAATATGGTACTAAATCAATAAATAAACAGGAACTTTCGAGAACACTGTTACCTAGAGAAGTTTTCTCAATCTTCATCCATGTAGCAATAGTGAGCTCTGTCCAAGGTTCTTGATCCGCTACATCCACGTGGATGTAATTTTTAGAGGATTGGGGCGACGGAAATGTCACCATCATCTGACTCGCCGAGATAGGCAGGGCGAGAAGGAGAAATAGCAAGATTTGTAGTATCATGTCTATAATGGGAACACTGTTAGTTTAATCTGGGCACATGACAATAGTTGGCAAAAAGTACAATACATTTAAAGTTATTGGCAGATAAACAAAATATGGGCAAGTCGAGTTGATTACGCTCCAGTTACAAATTGGAAACTGAAATTAGGTTGGAAACTGACATTAGGTTGGAAACTGACATCAGTTTCAAGCTGAGAGACTCCTGATGAACTATGCTGCGCACGTCATCTACGATAACGTGATCGATGTGAATTGCATTGAAAGTAGCGTGCGCATAGTGTCAACACTGCAAGTGTCAACCGGGACCTGGAAACTGATATCAGTTTCCAATTCTGTAACTGATCCTTTATACTCAAAATAACAAAAATGAGACATGAGTAGAACAGAAGCAATGATTATATATCTCACAAGGAAGTGGAATTATTATTGACCTACATCTGATGTAGTACATCACACTCTCACCCCACACTGTCTAGTCAAAGATCAACATGGGATTGGAGTTATGTAGAGAGTATACTCATTGTTGAATACATTATTGAGGGGCCAACTTGAGGGAACAACTTATGGAAAAGTTCTCGGGTATGTTTAGTAAATATTGTTTACCCTCACGGGAGAAAAACCGTTATTCCATGGGGAGAATTCGGCGGAATTTAGGCCGAATTCTGCCTCAATGCAAGGACTACAGGGATGCCGGCTGGTTGTGTATCACAAGAGAAATTTTAGTATTTTCACTCTCTCTCTCTCTCTCTCTCTCTCTCTCTCTCTCTCTCTCTCTCTCTCTCTCTCTCTCTCTCTCTCTCTCTCTCTCTCTTCCACGCTGCCTCCTTTCCATTCTCACTTGTCAGAGCATTGGCCTGAGCAGCCATTGGGCCTTGGGGGAGCGTGCGAGAACCGTGGGCAGAGCATTGGTCTGATAGATTCTCACAATCCACAGGTGCTAGAAATTACTAAGAAAACATCTGCACTGATCCGTTCATAAAACACAACGATTCTTTGTCTTTGTCTTTAAGGGGAAGTATGTATTCATCAACTTTTCTACCAGCGTTGACACACTTTCACCATCTCCACCCAGGACAAACTAACACTACACTATAAAGACATCAATATCTAAACAGCTCAGTATACTCCCTTTCTTTATACTTTTCTCCGTACAACTTTCATCTGATCCCTGTGTGTAGGGAGGGTCTAACAAGAGGGAAGAACAATAGTTCCCTAATTATTACCATCAGGGAGTGCCTGGGTAAGCGAACAAAGAACTATGAAACTCTTCTTCTATGGTGTGTGTCAAAGCTAATCGGTTTGACTTCCATAAATTCATGGAAGTCAAATCCACTTTAAACAGAAATGTATCAAAGTGATACAAGGACCGTCTACACAATAAATACTAAATAATAGATGAGGGATCATAGCCGTTCACCAAGCAGATACACCAACAAACTAGAGGAGTGATTGTCACAAATAGATGAACTTGCAATAAATACTGTCTACTTCATACCAGCCAATACGGTAACGGTGATACTCAAGTTGAAGCCGGAAGCTTCGTAGGCTCGCAATGATCTTGGTACGTGTAAAAGCTAACAAAGAACAACTATACAATATTGTTACTACTCTCTCTCTCCATCTCTGTCTCTCTTTGTCTCTCTCTTTCTCTGGCTCTCTTGACCTCTCTCCCATCAACTATCTTGGCCTATTAATAGACCATCCTATTGTTTTGATACCAAACCTTCCCGCCTTCCTCTTGTTTTCTCGCAAGCCTCATGATAAGTAACAAAGTAGTGATCTACGTAATAGCTATGAGGTCATCGGATACCCATATCACTATCTCATCAAGAGGAAGTAGTTCACCTGACTAAACTATCGATGACGTACCTCCAGTGGTCACATTGTATCATTGGCTATATCAGCATATATCTGAGTTACATTTACTTTGCAAGGTAGGGGGAATGAATGGGGGGGGGGGTGAGTGAATGAATGAATGAAAGGGTGATCATCATGAAAGGGTGATCATCATGAAAGGGTGATCATATCCCATAATACCTTTCTCATCATTTAATTGCTGTGTAACAGCTCCATAAGAAGTAGCAGATAGGATATCCTGCCAACTAACAATAACTTCTCCTGCTGCGAAGGACTCAGGGGAGAGGGAACCAGTGTAGAGGGCTACAACTTGATCAGAAGTTAGGGCGGTCCTCAGCCAGAAGAGGTCTGTCATTTCACCCGCAAACGCTTGGTTGGTTTCGAACCCACCTCCGTACGTGTCCTGGTCCTAGGTAGGGAAGAAAAGGGAAGTTAAAGTAATTTTATTGCTCATAAACAAAACTTCGTTGGTCCAACTGATATTATTTAATCCATTCGTGACCCACTACCCAGTATTTACCTGACCGATAATCAATATTCCTTCATTTTTCATCTCGTAACCCTTCCGTATAGTTTCGTTGACAACAAGTTCTCCATTAACATATCCACGGGCCTCTCCTGTTGCACTGGACCATACCCCAGCGAGGTGTATCCACTCACCTGAGAGAGGTTGCTTAGCAACAAAACCAGAAATTCTTATCAATCAAATCAACTGAGAGTTTCGGTTGCCAAGCAACAAAAAACGTATTTATTCTTACTAAATCAACATACCAAGTTTGACGTCTCCACAAAGGGATGTTGTGAGGGCTTGACTATTATTAATCGTAAGTCTAAATTGACAATCCGTTTTAAACCAGAGAGTTATCTCGACTTCATTCTCCTTGTTAGCATAGCTGAATATCGCAGGTTTTTTATCGGTGGTGTAGTTGACCCATCCAGCGACAGTAAATTCCTGCCACTGATCGTCTTGGTTGATATCCAGTCGAATGTAGTTTTCCGTGGATTGGGGCAGTGGGTAGGAAATAATCCGAGCAGTTGAAGTGGGCATCAGGGCCGCCAGAAGAACTAGGAGCAAAAACATAGCTAACAGAGGATTTCAAACGTTAAAAGCAAGAATCGGGAAACTGTGGAGGTGTATAGCTAGACAATAGATGCAGACAATGCAAGCTAGGGGAAACAGAACGCTAGGAAATAGAGAGGAGATAGAGAGGAGATAGAGAGGAAACTTTGTTCTAGACTCTCGTTTCTACAAATAACCGGGTTTTGTTTATACTCTCTGTAGTCTGTACTGAGGTCTGTATTGAAACATTAGAGTGAGATCATCCTGACGTCTCTTCAAGCCCCAGATAACTCGAGTACACTGTCACCAGCATTAGAACTCGTTATAGTCGAGTGAATTCTGTGAGACCAATGCTCTGACAGAGGGAACTCGATAAACATAGCAAGAGGAAAACTATAGTTATAACGACTGAACACATAATATGCCCAATTAAAGCTGGGGAAGGTAGCCGCTTATAATGTGTCATTCCTCTATCTCAGGAGAAGAAGAAGCTGTGACAAAACGCGGACTCGGTCACGATCGGTCGCTTAACCGTTGCGATCACGAACTGTGTTATCCATGTCCTAATGCGCTATAATAGATGTCACTTACCCAACGAAGTCTCGAGTCTACCTCCCGTCTACATTTACGTTTACAGTTACAACCGGAATTGGTCACTCAAACAAATGTTAAACTACTCTGGGGCACGCCGTGATTTGTAGATAGGATCTAAAGAAGACCTACGTAGGACATATCACTTCACCATACTCTCATGAAATAAACGGACGGTGATTCCTTGCTTGGCGCAGTAGACGAATTTTCTAGAAGAATTGAGAATAATCATGCATAGACTTTTATTTATTATTATCACCCCCCCCCCCCCCATTACAGAGCAACTTACAAAAAATCTAGCGCGTCAGGGTATGTTGTGCGGCGCCACACGTATTTTTATTGGGTTGTTAGCACTCGTGCTGCGCGGGTAAGTTCGGGTAAGTTAACCCTTGCGCAGCCCTCACACGTATTCAGATACAAACATATCCGAGTGCTTATGGTTAACATACCCGGGTACTTTTTTTTTGTAGGTTGGTCCCTTATATCTTCCATTGATAACTCAGATATAACAATCTATTGGAACCTTCAACCTGTCCTAGTCGACCAGTTCCGATGTAGAGTGGAGACCTAATTTACCTGAACCTAATAGCTGAAGCCTAGTACCTAATACCTGAACCTAATACCTAATAGCTGAACCTTGTATCCCTGTACCTGAACCTTGTCTCCTTGTACCTGAACCCTATTCACAACTTTTTATTGTCTAAAATATTACAAGTAAACTTACCTGAACGATCGACTCGGCTTTGTCCTGGGAAATCTTGGGTACCCTCACAAGTTGTTTGAGGAGTACCTCCCGTGTGGACAGGACTCTGTTCTTGACACTGTTCTTAGAGAAAGCAGGGAAAGTCAGGAGGGTCGTGGCAGAGGTACCCTGGGGATCCTCTACTCCGTTAAGGGTACTACCTGAGAGAAAGAGAGAGAGAGGGGGAGAGAGAGAGAGATAGAGAGAGAGAGAGAGAGAGAGAGAGTGAGAGAGAGAGAGAGAGAGAGAGAGAGAGAGAGAGAGAGAGAGAGAGAGAGAGAGAGAGAGCTGAGAGAGACAGAGAGAGAGTGTGTGTGTGTGTGAGAGAGAGAGAGAGAGAGAGAGAGAGAGAGAGAGAGAGAGAGAGAGAATTAAAATACCTGAGTATCGGTTGGTAAGTTTCCTAGTCAAGAGGGTAAGGTAGGCAGCTGTCTCCCTCAGATCAGTGGTCCGCTTTATCGTGAAACCGTCAACTACCTGGTGGTAACAGAGAATGTGTTAGAAATGTGAAATGTACTGTTTGGCGCCGCGGACCCCATCTGAGCGCGCTGTCGAAATCCCCAATTTGAGAATCAAATCGGAGTCTAGAGCCGCCAAACAGGATTTTTGTTGGTTCAGACCTTCCGTACTGTAAACAGGGTACGAGCTTGTTGAGTAACTCAGGGTAGAACGAACATGGTACTACCAGCACAGTTCAAAGATTGTGGAAGTTATGTTTCCTTTCAATTGCCCCAGCACGTCCATCACTCCTTGTTTTGTTCAAACCTTTTTATTTTATTTTATAAAAAATCGTCGCGGGGCGCGGGGAGGGAGGGTCGAACAAGGCAAATCACTCCACTGTAGCAAGGCCACCCACCAACAAGTGTTACTTCAGATCTCAGACGCTCCAGGCAGAGAAACCTTACAATATATATTTGATGAAAACCCACGTGAGGGATATATTTGATGAAAACACGAATATATTTGAAGGTTGCTCCAGGTATGGAGGTGTTGAAGGATATATAATGAGGTCTTTAACCTAAAATGAGCATAGCCTAAAGGTCTCTAACAGCATTGCAATTGTGCTTTGGACGTGTGAAGCCTTGAATTTGTACCTTGCTCCATGAGGTTGCCCGTTCTATGATATTCTTTACCACGAAAAACGAGTTCTATTTCTTTGTCCTTCTTGTTCTATAATATACAGGGTGTTCATATGGGATCTTTACAAGCGTTGGGCTTCACCCAGAAAAAAGTTGACAAAATTAGCTTATGAAACTTCATACTTGGACTATTCTATACCCTCATTCAAGGTTCCTGGTGTTTCCGGAGCTCTTATACCCCTGGAAGTGTGTTTTTGGCATCAAAACTACAAGAAAGAATTTTTTGCTGGCGCTGAGACTTTGCTAGAATGTTTTTTGGGTATTTTAAATGTCAATTCTAAAGTTTCATGATGATTGGATGTGTGGTTCAGCCACCAACTTCCATATAAACTGGCTGGAAGGGCCCAAAAACAGCTCAAAAACGGCAAAAATTGATATTTTAGAGTCTTTCCAGGCACTTTTTTCGAAATTTTGAGTTCATAAAACACATCCAATTATCACGAAACTTTGGAATTGACATAGAAAATACCCAAAAATCATTCTAGCAAAGTCTCAGCACCAGCAAAAAATTCCTTCTTGTAGTTTTGATGCCAAAAACACACTTCCAGGGGTATAAGAGCTCCTGAAACACCAGGAACCTTGAATGAGGGTATAGAATAGTCCAAGTATGAAGTTTCATAAGCTAATTTTGTCAACTTTTTTCTGGGTGAAGCCCAACGCTTGTAAAGATCCCATATGAACACCCTGTACTTTGTATTGTGACAAAGAAGCTATATTTTCACACAAAGTTATAAATTATTATTCGTTCTGAAACAAAACCAATTCTAGAGATAGTTAACCCACCAATTTGTTCCTATTGAATACATCGACAACTGGTTAATCGTGAGACCCATATCTAACGAGGTAATGAACAAAAAGAATCCCAGGGATATTAACTGGTCCAAGTGATATTATCACTGTCTCCATATCTCTCTGTATGTGTGTCTCTATTCTTTCCGTGTGTCTGTACCTCTCTATTTCCCTCTCCCTCTCTCTGTCTCCATCTCAACGTGTGTACCCCATGTCATTGCCACGTGGCTCCAACAGCTAAGTATCTATCCAGCCACATCCCTCTAGAGTGTTGTGTTTATACTTTTTGTGTGCAGTAAATACGTCAGTTACAATTTGGTTTTATGAAGGAGCACATTTAAGTTTATAAAGGAGCAGTCACCTGAGTGTTTACAATAGCTTGGTTTAGCGATGCCTCGGGTAGGCTCATATAGCTCGCTTTTGTCTCAATCAGATATATCTTCCGTGACATACCACATGACTTTAACCTCATCTTTTGTTCTGTAAACCTGTGGTAAATGGAACAAATGTGAGGGAGGAAAAATGTTAAATATAACTAATAAACCCACAAATCCAACATTTAATAAGTTCAACTAGATTCAATAAAGAGGAAGAGAGAAAGTAAGATAGAAAGAGAAAGGTAGAAAGAGTAAGATAGAAAGAGATAGAAAGAGAGAAAGAGATAGAGAAAGTAAGATAGAAAGAGAGATAGCTTGTGCAGCTTGTTCCAATCCCACACGTGACGATAGAGGAGGATAGCGTATCTATGTTGTTAAATGGGGTCTGTCCCATGTTGCCCTATAATAACTTTACAAATTAGTTGAAATTTGAAAGGAAAGAAACCTATAACACATAGTATAGGCCCTATTTCAGGAAACGGTTTTATATCACAGTCCTTTATATATCAGAGTCCTTGTGCACAAAATATCCCACATGGAACACCATGAAGTAGTAGTTTACCCCCCCCCCCTCCTCGGCCCCTTTGACCTACCGGCCCCTCCCGACACCACCCTCTCCCGAATCCCACACGTATCTATACAGTATCTAGTTGTTCCTTTTATTTGTTAACACCTGGCAGATATCTCTGTACTCTGCCGTCCGCACCTCAGTTTTCAGCGAGATTTTTTCTCTCCATTTTTTAGTTCTTACCGTCCTCCAGTAATCTGTGAGAGATCATCCCCTCCCCCACACCCCCTCCACCCTCCCTGGAACCAGCCCTGTTCTTACCGTCCTCCGGTGATGCTCTGTGCAAGATCACCCCCTCCACCCACACACCCTTTACCCTCTCAACCCTCCCTGTTCTTACCGTCCTCCGGTGATACTCTGTTCGAGATCACCCCCACCCCCGTCCCCTCCACCACCCATGGAACCAGCCCTGTTCTTACTGTCCTCCAGTGATGCTCTGTGCGAGATCACTCCTCCCCCGCACCCTCCCCTCCACCCACACACCCTCCCTGTTCTTACCGTCCTCCAGTGATGCTCTGTGCAAGATCATTCCTCCCCCGTCCCCTCCACCACCCTCCACCCTCCCTGTTCTTACCGTCCTCCGGTGATGCTCTGTGCAAGATCACCCCCACCCCCGTCCCCTCCACCACCCCCTCCACCCTCCCTGTTCTTACCGTCCTCCGGTGATGCTCTGTGCAAGATCACTCCTCCCCCGCACTCTCCCCTCCACCCCCCTCCACCCTCCCTGTTCTTACCGTCCTCCGGTGATACTCTGTGCGAGATCACTCCTCCCCCGCACCCTCCCCTCCACCCACACACCCCGCACCCTCCCCTCCACCCCTCCCTGTTCTTACCGTCCTCCGGTGATACTCTGTGCAAGATCATCCACTCCCCCGCACCCACCACCACCCATGGAACCAGCCCTGTTCTTACTGTCCTCCGGTGATGCTCTGTGCAAGATCACCCACACTACCCTCCCCTCCATCCCCCCTGTTCTTACCGTCCTCCGGTGATGCTCTGTGCAAGATCACCCCCACCCCCGTCCCCTCCACCACCCATGGAACTAGCCCTGTTCTTACTGTCATCCAGTGATGCTCTGTACAAGATCACTCCTCCCCCGCACCCTCCCCTCCACCCACACACCCTCCACCCTCCCTGGAGCCAGCCCTGTTCTTACCGTCCTCCAGTGATGCTCTGTGCAAGATCACTCCTCCCCCGTCCACTCCCCCTCCCCTCCGCCCCCCCCCCTCCGCCAGCCCTGTTCTTACCGTCCTCCAGTGATACTCTGTGCAAGATTACCCCCACCCCCACCCCCGCACCCTCCCCTCCACCCACACACCCCCCACCCCCTCCACCCTCCCTGTTCTTACCAGGAAGCGACCGAATATTCGGTTCGGTTCGGTTCGGTTCGGAAATTCGGTGTTTTTTGGGCGGTTCGGTTCGGTTCGGTTCGGTAGGAAATTTTGGCCGAACCACCGAATTTTTTGGTCAAAAAATGCCCAGAAATCGGGCTTTTTCATGCAAAATTTTTCAATTATTTCACGAAAATTGTATGGATTTCAATGTCAATTTCGCCGTATTAACCCTATTTCGAATCGGTGGTGCCATGTGGAAATGATTTCGCTAGTTAGCGGGGTCGATATGGATTGATTTGATACCTGACTTCCCGTCGAACCGTGTCCTCATGAGAGGGTCAACAAATTCAGAAACTTTTTTTTTCAAAAACTTCATGGAGAGCACCGATCAAGGTGTTAAGAATCATTCAGCATTCTCTGAAATTTTGTAAAAAAAGTTTGGAAAATATTTCAAAGTCAATTTTATGGAAAATTTTCTATGTCAATTTTTGCGTACGAATCGTGTTTCGAATCGGTAATGCTAAGCGGGAGTGATGTTGCTAATTAGTGGGTCCGAGATGGATTATGCTGATACGTGATCCCCCATCAAATCTAATTAGGAAGTTTAGGGGAAACGATTCATGTTTCAATAAATCCTGCTAATTAGCGAGAGCACTGCCGCATAGCATCACCGATTCGCAACACGATTCGTACGGCAAAATTGACATAAATTTTTTTTTCTGAAATTGACTTTGAAATATTTTAATTAGTTTTTTCACAAAATTAAATGTTTCTCTAAAAATTCATGGAGAGCATCGATCAAGGTATTGAGAATCGTTACCTGAAATTTTGTGAAATTTTTTTGTGAAAAATATTTTAAGTAAATTATGGTATACGAATCGTGTTTCTAATCGACAATGCTAAACGGGAGTGATGTTGGTAATTAGTGGGTCCGAGATGGATTGTGCTGATACGTGATCCCCCATCAAATCTAATTAGGAAATTTAGAGAGACACGATTCATGGTTCGTTTAATCCTGCTAATTAGCAATACCATTCCCGTATAGCATTGCCGATTCGAAACACGATTCGTACGCAAAAATTGACATAGAAAATTTACGATAAAATTGACTTTGAAAATTTTTTCACAAAATTGACTTTGAATTTTTTTCAAACATTTTTTAACAAAATTTCAGAGAATGATTCTCAATACCTTGATCGGTGCTCTCCATGACTTTTTAGAGAAACATTTATACAGAAAAAGTTTTGTATGGTTCGGTTCGGTTCGGTTACCGAAATTCGGTTCGGTTCGGTTCGGTTCGGTTCGGTAAAACAGTTTTTCAAATTCGGTTCGGTTCGGTTCGGTGGAAAAAAACCCGGTTCGGTCGTTTCCTGGTTCTTACCGTCCTCCAGTGATGCTCTGTGCAAGGTCGTCCATCCTCTTTCTCTCCACTACAAAATCTAGAACCATCTCAACCCCATCTTTCTCTGCTATCCACAGAAAATCTCCAACCTAAGGGCAGAGAGATCCAATTGTCGTTAAAAATGAGGGGCAGAGATTTGTATTCATAATAAAAAATTACTGCCGATGTAAAACTTTTTTACAGTTCGGTCGACGCTGTAATACAACGTTGACCCTACAGTAAAAAATGTCTATTAAAATGTTTTACAATTGCGGTTGCAATGTACGTGCAGGTCATTCTAGCTTGAGAAAATTGTTATCGATATATATCCGGATACCGATATATCCTACTTTAATTCGTAACTCGCTTTTGTTCAATTGTAGGATTTTAAAAGTTCTTATAAAATTCACAAGGTCTGTTATAACATAAGACAATTACGTGCACTAATTTCGACAACAGAGCTGCCTTTTCATTGTAGAAATTTAAAAAAAAAAACTATGTACACCAACATCTATGCCCCTTTTTTAGCATATTTTGGCAATGTAATTGTATGCCCTGACTACTCGACCTGTCGTTGGGATATTAATGGAGGGTTCTTTAATGTAAACATCTTGCACAATATAACATGTTGAATCAAATAGTTGGCCTTTTTGATTTTATTTTGGCGCAGCTTGAGCCGTGAGACAGGGTCGAGCAAGGCACCTTTTTAATCGTAAAAGAAATGTAGCCTACATTTCCATTCTTCTCGAAGTTATTTTGTACACCGGCAAATAATTAAATATTAAAGAAATTCAACCTCATGAAGATTTACCGACCTTATTCACGCGTTCCACCTGCATTGACTATCAATGCAACTTGTGTGGGAGAGAGAGAGAGATAGAGGGAGAGAGACGAGAGGGGGATAAGAGCGATAGGAGGTAGAGAGCAGGCGCTCTCTATGGCTCCCTCGCTCGCGCCTAGCTCTTGCGTCTCCTCTCGCCGCTTCTCGCTCTCTCCCCTCTCTCTCTCTCCCTCTCTCTCTCTCTCTCTCTCTCTCTCTCCCTCCTCTCTCTCTCTCTCTCTCCTCTCTTTCTCTCTCTCTTTTCCCCCTTCCTTCTTCCTCTCTCGCTGAGAGACGATTCCCTTTGCCACTGTCCTCATTGTTTGACCCACAGTTTTTGGCGATCGTCTAGTCTTGTGTAGCTCACACTGCACACGCTCTATGAGGGTTCGGCGGAGCAAGTCTAGTCGTAACGATCGCTTTTAGAAAAAATGAAATCTGGTTTCTGAATTCCGAGTTACCTGTAACTTTCGAACATCATAAGCAACTGAGTTCCTGTCAAGTTCTTGAAGTAGTTTCTGTTGCCTGGCACTGTTCACTTCGGCGTTATCGACACACAGCTTCACTCTGCACAAGGGAAGGTTTTTATTATCTATTTAGGTTTTCCTCCTGAAATAAAACACTGAGTCTCTCAACGTCCCTATTGTTATATCAACTGACATCTCTTTAGGTCATTGTTAATTTAATGAATCTAATGAATTTATTGCTGAACCTTCTAAAAGAGGGTCCAACCCGCATTACTAAAGATGCCGAGGGGTTAAAAGGCACTCCTTTTGCTGAACAGTAGTTGGAGTGTTTGCTACTATGTTTCTTACTGCCATGATGTACATGTGTATTTCTCATTCTTGATCTAAGATGAACCAAGAATGAGATGAATTTGTTCATCAATCATATCACTTGAGAATCGATACATATATTGTATATCTGCTATTATGATCAGTATGGTGGCAAGAGCTCAGTACTGATCCTATGTTCTTCTTTCTCTGTCTTCTTCTTGTGAATCCCATGCTCTTCCTTCTCTGTCTTCTTCTTCTCTTCTTGTGGATCCCATGTTCACGAACGTCTCGTACACGTGTCTTATTAATCAGCTAGTTAATTCACACCTTTGCTTTTTTTGCTGCTTGAGTTTTATGGAGATAGAGAGAGAGGGAGAGAGAGAAAGATAGAAAAAGAGAGAAATGATAGTCTGAACATAATAAGAAGTCACCACAAATGCAAGTATATGATAGTCTCAGATCCGAACCATTTATACTGCCGTCTTCACACTGGGGTTGCGCGAGACAGTTGGTTATGAAGTCACCGCTCCGCAACCTCCCACTACAGTGTTGGTAATGAAATTACCCCTCTGTTATTATTGCTCATTGCAATAAAAGGGGTGACTTCGTAACCAACCCCCAATGGGTGACATCTTAACCAAACGAGACAGTCTTTCAAGACTAACCCTTGCTAAATTCAACCCATATTCACTGAACTTTCTTCAACCTTAGTCTGAAGCACAAGATCACGTTTTTAGTAGGGATTTAGGAGCCTGTTATGATGCTAGTCCTGCCGATTAAGCAATTATGCCTACGGAAAAGAGAGCTCTCTCTCTCTCTCTCTCTCTCTCTCTCTCTCTCTCTCTCTCTCTCTCTCTCTCTCTCTCTCTCTCTCTCTCTCTCTCTCTCTCTCAGACAGAGATGAAGATGGAGAGAATAATGAACCCACTCTGACTAGATGGACCACAGGTGGCCTCGCTGCGCCTAATGTTGTTTTTAATACCCTTTTAATGTAAATTTGTCTGGGAGAAGAGAGAGAGAGAGAGAGAGAGAGAGAGAGAGAGTGAAAAAGATCATAGAAAGGACAGAGTCATAACTCATAATGGGGTGCATGCTCGATTTTCTAGCTCGATTTCACGTCACACCCGACCCCATCATATGTTCCACAAATATCCAAATATGATTTCTCCTCCTTCTTGGCAGTTCGTTAGCTTGCCTTAAGATCGATAAAACTAAGTTTGTGCAGGGATAATTTTGCAAAATAGTTTCGAGTAACCCCCGCCTTCGAAAACTGAAATTAACTCTGACAGATGCCCTTATTTTGTCTTGTTCGACCCTCTCTTCGTGCAAATGTAAAGACGGGTAAGGACATAACAAACATTTCTTGAAAATCACCCCTCATAATAAGTCTACTCACTTGAAAGTGTGGGCGGGGAAAGTACAGACAACTGCTACTGGTGATTTGGAGACAACATCATCAGGTCTTGTACCCATGGCAACATTAATTGCAGGTCTCGTACCCATGGCAACATTAACTGCAGGTCTCGTACCCATGGCACCATTAATTGCAGGTCTCGTACCGATGGCACCATTAATTGCAAGTCTCGAACCCACGGCACCTCTTGTTTCAGATGGTTTTGTTTTCACACGATCATCACGTATCTCCACTACATCATCCCCCTCCGGTAGTCCCTCGTTTCTGCCAGGATTGCTGGATGACGGTAGCGGGGGTGAAGTTTGAAACAAATCATCAATTTCAATTGTTGGTAGATCATCATCATCCTCACTGTCAGAAATATCAGGTATCACGTGGCGTTTAGACGGGAGAGCTGGAACTACAGGTTTGCTCCTCGCTTTGTCCTTTGTACTTTCCGTTTTCTTGGTGTTCACTGCTGCTGGTTGTGGTCCATGAGTTGTTGTGTTTGATCCTGAAAATATGAGTGTGAGATGTAAAAATATCAGACAGATCTCTAGAGAGATAGTGAGAGAACAGTAGACGACAGAGTGAGAGAAATAGTAGACGTGAGGTACTGATACCACTCAACCTATATCAAGCTAGGAACGGGCACATATAATATTTGTTCAACCTTCTTATAATCTCTCAGATGAAACGAGTCATAGCTATAATGGCTAATGCACGCCAATACAAGGGTATCAAATATTTGCTCTGAATAGAATCTGATAACTAGCTTGTACCTGTTTTGTTAGGAGCTTTTGGACATTCTAGTCCTGGAGCGAGAATATCACAATAGCTGCTCTCCAGGAAAATCTCAGAGTATCGTCCAATACTCTCCTGATGAACAATGAACAGCCGATCACATGACTTCAGCTGGTTTGTCCACACTCGTGCCAGCCTCCACATTCCTGAGAGTAGTTTGATTGAGGGTTGATTGTTTGAGAGTAGTTTGTTTGTTTGTTTGTGTTTGTGTTTCGCTTCGTCGTAGTAGTTTCTGAGTAAAAGACAAAAGTTTGGGTCGAGTATCACTTTTGACCTTTGTACGAGGCACGAAAGAAAGAGAGATTTATAGAGAGATATATAATAGAGAGGGGATAAAGGGAGGTGTCGATTGATACTGTATCAGTTTCTGTTTTTGCTTGTTTTCTCCAGGACCTATAAGGCGAGCAATATATATTCGTGTTTACTACGCTCTAATGACAGTCTAGTCAGTTTCAAGAAGCTGCGTTTGGGATTTGCGGCAGAAGATGTCCTGATCTCGCACCTAGCGGTACTAATACAGGCAAAACTCGACTTACCGGGCACCTCGATATACCGGACACCTCGATATACCGTGTAGAAACCCTTCCCCCAATCAGGAGTCCAGTAAATCGAGGTTTGACTGTAGTGCAATATGTATCACCGGTCTCTCTCTGACTAGGTCATGTGATGTAGTGCAATATGTATCACTGGTCTCTCTCTGACTAGGTCATGTGATGTAGTGCAATATGTATCACTGGTCTCTCTCTCTGACTATAAGGTCATGTGATGTAGTGCAATATGTATCACTGGTCTCTCTCTGACTAGGTCACGTGATGTAGTGCAATATGTATCACTGGTCTCTCTCTGACTAGGTCACGTGACTCACATGTCTACTTGGTATATGCAAAATATATTACACGCTTCAATGACTCAGGATATATTCTCAATTCTAGCACCAGCTGTTTGAAGATTGCACAGATTGCTGAGCTCCTAGTTATTTTTCTACCAACGATCGATTTTTCACACATGTTCCTGATTTCACAGGTACTCGTTGTTGTTGTTGGTACTTGAGGGAATGTGTGCCAGAACATGTAATGACCGCATCTTGTAGAGATGTTTTGTTGCATAATGTAAATCTCTGCAGCTGGTATCTGTGGCAGCAGTACTTATAAGTATCGACCGGGGGGGGGGGGGGGGGGGGGTTCGACCTCACCCACCTTACGTCATTGAGTTGCTAAATCAGACATGAATAATTATCTTTCCAATTGCATCATCATGTTATTAGACCCCTCATATTTCGCATACATGGTCGAAAGTATAGGCTAGGAGGCCACACTCACATCCCAGCATTATAGCATTATAGGCTGTGCAGGATTAGATAGCACAGCATACATATTTTGGCTATTTTCCTGTTTCATGTTATTGAACTGTTGAACTGTTGACTCAACAGTTGAGTCAAGTTATTAAATATCCTTGGAAGATATCTTCCGACTCTAGATCTATGACTCACCTGTCATATGCTATGACTCACCTGTCATATCAAGGTTTTCCTGAAGTGCTGCCTCTGACCTGCGTTTAGTTTCATCTCCACTCTCCGATAGGTAGATGTAATGAAACGGGCACCCTGAGAGAGAGAGAGAGAGAGAGAGAGAGAGAGAGAGAGAGAGAGAGAGAGAGAGAGAGAGAGAGAGAGAGAGAGAAAGAGAGAGAGAGAGAGAGAGAGAGAGAGAGAGAGAGAGAGAGAGAGAGAGAGAAAGAGAGAGAGAGAGAGAGAGAACAACGATTTAAATCGTAAAGAAGCAATTGCTTATTATTTAGCGTA
Organism: Hormiphora californensis; assembly: GCA_020137815.1. Lineage (NCBI taxonomy): Eukaryota > Metazoa > Ctenophora > Tentaculata > Cydippida > Pleurobrachiidae > Hormiphora > Hormiphora californensis. The sequence goes on from CM035356.1 coordinate 5,780,116, forward strand.
TATATTTCAGTTGGGTTAGAACTGTGATTGAGGCGTGTAATTTCTGGTCACTGGTGTGCCCTTTTTATTCAAAAACATACCCTAAGCAATAACCAATCAATTACCTTGACTGTGCTCCATTAATTGATCTACATTTCTCTTCACTTGATGAGATAGCCCTACATGATCGTTTATAACATCATCATCAATAATTGTTATTATGTCAGATTTTGTTGCTGGGGGTGGGGGTGCAGCAGTTTTTGTAGCACTGGCTTGTTTAACATTGTTTCTTGAACACTGTACTGTGGGTGGAGTATTCTCTTTCTTTGCCGAGGGAACAACTTTCTGTTTCTTGCTTTGTGTTGTTGATAGTTTCTTGTGCTGGTCATCCTGCATTAGCAGTAGGGCATCCATCTGGGCCATTACATCACTAGAACTTGATCCAATGACGTCATGACCAGAACTGCTCCCAACTGTACCAGTAACAGCTGTAGCCTTACTTCCAGTCGGACCTGCAGGAGATATGGGTAATGGTTAAAATTTGCTTTTTTAGCGGTGGTATTTAGTTCGTTTACTTGTTAATTAGGGAAAACCACTTTTTTGTGTCTTTTTTTGTGATCAAAAAAACTTGTTGGCATAACGTTTGACGGAACAGACAGAGAAAACCACTTCCCTCCCCCTAGGCCCTAATTATCTCCCGCCTGGCTGCGTCGCCATATATTTTGTCCTATATAATAGTCTGTCCATGATGGTTCAATAGAAATAAGAGATAGAGGGATAGATAGAGAGAGAGGGAGAGAGAGAGAGAGAGCACATACACGGAAAAGCTATGCTCCGAAGCATTGACCTGCAATATATTTGAACTACAACAGATGTTTATGCCTTTTGGTAATTAACCCTCTTTCATATATTATATATGCAGACAGCTGGTCTTAGGACTTAGTGACCATGGTCACTGCATGCATGATCATGGGCCATTTTGCCTTTCTCGACCCCGTCCTTTCCAATTTATACTTTGCACCACGCTTCTTCAAGCTAACATATATCACCTCTCTAATATACAGGTGCAGGATGAACTCAACACATCGAGAGACCCTTACCAGCACAGTCTACTACACAACACCCCAATTCCTACCCTGATATAGCTGCTAGACTACACTCTCGGAGGCATCCTCCTTTTTATCGCTGTGTTTGGTGTGATCGGTAACGCCATCTCCCTCCCCTACTTCACCTCAAAACGGCGGGACCTCTCAAACACAGTCTATATAGCTATCGTCCTGGTTGATATTGTGAACTGCGCTCTCATGCTCCCTCCCTCCTTGTGTTATCTGTGCAGCAGACGTCCTGTTATCTTCAGCTCTTCTATAACTTGTAATCTCTGGGGGGTTCTATTCCCCGCTACCTCACGTGTCAGTGTGTTTCTGGTGGCCATGTTGAGTATATCCCGGACGTGGTGCCTGGTGTTCCCCTTCAGACGGATCAGAAGGGTTCAGTTAATTGTACCCATGGTGCTGTATACACTGCTAATGCTGGGTGTCGGGCTGCTGCCGTATGCCTACCACAACGAATACAAGTGAGTCATGTGCCTACCACTGTAGTACTTGATTAGTTCTTTTTTATGCAATTAACATAATTATAAAATGATAACGGGATGATAACATATCATAACATGATTAACACAGTACGAACAAAAAGTGAAAGAGTGACAAGCATTGTTTATTGCCCTAAGCCCTATATAGGTTACAAGTTATAACTTCTCTTCCTCCCCCAGTTACATTGCCGCCCCCCCCCCCCTTTACAAATGTAAAGGGAGGGAACATAGCGATTGTTTGTAAGCCCTAACATCTCTTCCCCCCCCCCCAGTTACCTTGCCGCTACAACGATCTGCGTGTGGAAAGACTTCGCCCAGAAGATCCGACCCCTAAACCTCTACGTTACAGTTTACATCCTGTGGTTCCAAGTCCCCATTTTTCTCCCCTTCCTCCCCATCGTCATATCGTGTGCCATCTCCTCCTATAAACTCCTCCGACCCGTCAAGATATGCCGGAACAAGGATGTAGATAAGGAGAAGAGATACGCCTCCACCACTATTATCTTAGTGACACTGATCTACATTGTCCTCAACTTCCCTGTTTGTATTCTCGTAATGTTGGAAGTGGTCCAGGTGATTTTAACTCATGCCTTTCCAAACTCACAACGCATCGAGATTCTCGATGTTCACAACTCGATTGCCATCTACATCAGGCTAACGTTAGCGGTGTACTGTGTGGGCCTCAATGCCGCGGTTAACCCGTGTGTTTACTTGTGGAGGTTCAGAGCCTTCAGAAGGTACACTACGACAGTGCGGGACAAACTGGGGCTCAGTTTAGGGGTCAAACCGGCCGGATACCAGAGATGCAACAAGAACACAATGGAAATGGACATGATTCCAAATGCGCTGGGCATGATAACTGAGATTGTGTATGACCCGTCAATATCTACTGAACCCTCGAGTAGCACCTAGCAACACCTAGCAACACCTAGCAGTGATGGAAGTTTATTTTGTAGGATATTTTCATGTGCTTTTCGCGGTTTGGTTATTTTAAAAGACGAGCTTTAAAAGGCACAGAGGGGGCCACAAAAAAGGGGAGAAGGGCGAAAAACCCCGAGAAAGAAAAAAGGGGATAAAGGAGAGGAAAAGAGAAGGGAAAAAAGGGAAGGGGGGGAAAAAACCAAAAAAAAGAGAGAGAGAAAAGAAGAGAGAGAAAAGAGAGAGAGAGGAGAGAAGAGAGAAGATAGAAGGGAGAGAGAGAGAAGAGAGAGAGAGAGAGAGAGAGAGAGAGGAGAGAGAGAGAGAGAGAGAGAGAGAGAGAGGGCAGAGAGAGAGAGAGAGAGAGAGAGAGGAGAGAGAGGAAGAGAAGGAGAGAGAGAGAGAGAGAGAGAGAGAGAGAGAGAGAGAGAGAGAGAGAGAGAGAGAGAGAGAGAGAGAGAGAGAGAGAGAGAGAGAGAGAGAGAGAGAGAGAGAGAGAGAGAGAGAGAGAAAGGTGTATAAGACGTTTTATTGTTTTTCGTATCTTCTCCCCGCTTAGGTCATGGAAGTTTGGCCTTTGATATGAAGAACAGCGTTTGTACACTGGTACAGAATATCACTTAAGGAAAAAAGAGGAAGAGATAGAGAGAGTAATACATGACCATTGACCCACTTAATTCGAAAGAGAACCGGGGCCTCCTTTGAAAAACTTTTCACAGTTACAAAACTTTGTTTTATTTCTTCCCCTGCTTTCTGATATAACATGCCGGTTCTAAGAACCAACTGTACCACGGGATGTATCACGGATCTGTACACACTCTCCCCATCATCTCCCTCATCATCACTGAGCAGCAATGATACGGGAAACTACCTCATCAATGCGTATGTCGATCTCTTCCGGGTCCCTGAAGTTGATATTTTCTTTGGGATTGTCTCCATCTTGTGTTTTGCGATCGGAGTCCCAGCGAATACCATCTCCTTTGCCTTCTTCCTACACAAGCCAGATAGTGATGTGGAGGTGGTGGGTAGCAAGAAAAAGACTGATTATGCTACCCTGTTTTACATCCTAATAACCATAGTTGACATTGTAACATCACTTCTCATGTTACCGATGGGTGTCAGCTATTTATCCCATCGTCAGCCATGGATTCCCCACCCTTTTTTCTGCAACTTGTGGGGAGTGTTATGGGGTTTTGTGGCACGATTCAGTATCTTCTTGGTGGCGTGTCTGAGCATCACAAGAACTCTAAACCTCCTGAAACCATTCTACCGGATCAGACCTGTTCATGTGGCAGTACCAGTGGTACTTTACGCACTGGCCATGATTTTAATCAGTATCACCCCCTACATGTACGGGGGATCGTATGTCTATGATGATGTTACGGTCACGTGTCTGTGGCCGATGGAGTCGATTGAACCATACTCAACCATGTTTTACTGCTTCTTCATTTTCTTCCTTATTATCCCTGTGGCGCTACCTGTTCTTCCCATTACCATGAGTGCAGCAATGAGCATCACCTTTCTCAGAGAAAGCCAGTAAGTGATATTGCCAATGAAATTACCTATACCCCTCGCAGCAGTAGGACACGCTTTGGCGTGCCTTCAAGATACCTGGGTAACATGGCTACCAATTATACTCGATATAATACCGCGAGCCTCGAAACTGGGCCTTATTTTTAATCCCTGATGATCTCCCCTCAGGAAACTCATTAATAATCCCTGCTCTCCCCTCAGAAAACTCATTAATCCCTGCTCTCCCCTCAGGAAACCCATTAATAATCCCTGCTCTCCCCTCAGGAAACCAATTAATAATTCCTGCTCTCCCCTCAGGAAACCAATTAATAATCCCTGTTCTCCCCTCAGGAAACACATCATTAATAATCCCTGCTCTCCCCTCAGGAAACACATCATTAATAATCCCTGCTCTCCACTCAGGAAACCAATTTATAATCCCTGCTCTCCCCTCAGGAAACACATCATTAATCCTTGTTATGTTCTAACCCTCCTTTAAATTTGCGCAAAACAGAGTCTAGCTAGGCAAATTAATCCCTGCTCTCCCCTCAGGAAACGATTAAAGATGATGATGTTGATGAAGGGAAAGCGGATGACAGCCGATGCATCAAGCACATCCATGAAAAACACTGAAGCAGCCACCACCACAATCCTCCTAGTAACGGGCATCTATCTGATGTGCAACATCCCCCTCTTTGCGTATCTCTGCGTGGAAGTGATGGAGATGATCGTCTCCAGCTCACTCCGATACCCCGTGACCATGATCTACGCCCGGTTGTGGCTCGTGCTTTACAGTGTCAGCACTAACGCCGCTCTCAACCCCATCATCTACTTCACCCGGATTAAATCGTTCCATACCACGGCGAGTAGTGCGAAGAAAGGTACACTGCAGACCATGAAGTCGATGAACCACTTGTTCCGGAATGTAAAACGAGAGGAGGTCCTCGAGATGGCGGAGAGAGGGACACCTGAAGGAGGAGAATTAGATGAAGATAGGAGGGCCGAGATGGCGGGAGAGATCCTGAGAAAGGCCCTGGCAGCCAAGAACCCCACCTCACAGCAGAACCAAAGAAGGGTCAGCACGGGGAGTGCTCCACGACCCCGGAATACAGCACGTGCACGTGCCATGCAACAGAGAATGAACGAAACACGTGCACGGTCCTCATCTGTCTGTCTGGTGGGTGGGGTGAGCAATGTGGCACAGTTAGACGCCATCAAAATGCTGGAAAGAATGCGGAAGAAGAAGGAGGAGGAGGCGTTAGAGGCCGATTTGGTTGCCAAGGCAGCTGAATCGTCATCATGCCAACCAAAACCCAGTGAAGCAGCAGCTCCTGCATGTGCTATGACACGACGTGCCAGGAGGAAGGCGAGTAACACTATAGCTGGAATGATCATGGCTGCTAAACAGGCATCTGATCAGGAACGGAGTGCACCCAAGTTGGGTATTGGATCCTTCTTGTTGGCCAAGAGGGCGGGTGCAAGAATTAGAAACAACATGAAGGGGAAGATAAATAAAGGAAGCTCCTCAGCCTCTTCAGCCTCAACAATTGAAACACCAACAACAGCACCAGCAGCAGAGGCAGAGTTCTGTGATGTGGTGGTGAAGGATGAAATTGAAATCATTATTGAAGAGGAAGATCCCGCTCCTGATCCACCACTCAAATCACCACCCAGGAGGAGAGAGTCAATAGTGGACATATGGAACCGGGCTGTTGACAGGATAATTGACCTGGATTACAAGTTACCGGTACCATTCGACGCATTCAAAAAGTGGGAATGGGCAGTTGATGAGATAGTAGATCTAGGTTTTGTTCTACCTTTTGATGCTCTCGCTGCCTGGCACCGGGCATACAACCAAATACTGGATCTAGATTTTGAGCTTCCAGAGCCCTTTGCGGCTCTTAGTATGTGGCATAGGGCGTACGAGATGCTCCAGGCTAGAAACTGGGTACTGCCAACTAAAGCAGAGACTAATTGGCTGAGAGCATTTAACAGTATCATCGAGCTGGATTTCATCCTTCCCTCTCCATCTAATACAACCCTAAGTGTACCTGGATCACCTAGACCATCTTACGTTGGCGAGGCAGCCACCCCTATATTGAAAGTCGCACCAAGCGAGGCAACCGAAGCCTGTGAAGATTTGATAGCATCATCAACATCTTATGCGACCCTCAGTATACCTGGATCACCTAATGCGACCCTGAGCATACCAGGATCACCTAATATGACCCTGAGCATACCTCCTTCACCTAATCCGACTCCTTCACCTACTAATACGGCCCGGAGTGGATCGCCTACCAATACCTTCTACAGTATATCCCCTGTGGTTGTCGGACCATCATACCACAACACACCCTGGTGGATGCGGAGAGGGATGGAGCTGTTTAGGAGGAGGAGGAGGGGTGGTGCTATCATCATGAATGAGAGGGAGACTGCCAGAGAGAATTGGAGGAGGATCGTAGGAAGGGTGATAGTCTTAAATCAGAGTGAGTTTGCGCTAGTTGTAACGGTAGCCAATCTGTTTAGACTAGGACTGTGTTAGGACATTTCATATTACATGTAAAGACAACAAAACTAGAAAGTTTCTTATTTGCTGTTACACACTAAATAAACTATGCGGCAGGACCCTCAAAAGCGGACATACCACAACAGGGAAAGTTTGTTACTTTCATTAAGAGAACAGCGACTAGCAATATCCGCCCCGCCGCATATAGTGCACAATACACTAAACCATGTCTGTTATTTGTTGTTGAATTAGTGTAAACAATTTGATTTTTAATGTAATTCTGTACAATGTACATAAACTTTTCTCCACATAAATCAAATAGTTTTTCATTTATAGTTGAGTTCAAACGGAGTGAGTGGAACGTGAGTTAGATACCACACTAACACGTGTATATCGTGGCTGCAATGATGTAGCTACACTGGTTCTATTAGGTCTCCTATTAACTGTCGGAGTCAGAGCAACCTGCTCACCTCCAACCTGGCCCAGAGCCACCTGCCCACCTCCAATAACCGCAAAACTGACTTTCCGGGCGGTCCGGGCTGCTGATGTCATCACCACACTAGTCCTGTCCACGATGGTGCTCATAACGGAGGCCTCCAGGTGGTCTCTATACCGTTTAAATGTCCGTATCCTCCAGTAGTATATACAGGGATTGAGGGCGGCGTTAATAGAGACACTAAACACGGCCAGGAAGAGTCGTACGTAGATACCAATGTCAATTGAGATGCTGATTCCCACATTACATGTCAGTGCTACAAACTCGTAGATTAGGTAGCAGGCGAAGGGGAAGTTGCAGAGTAGGTAGGCCATGGTGAGGAGAATGATAGTAGTGGAAGCCCGGTCATTCCGTGCCCTTCGCTGCACTCGCCGACCAGGCAACCTCAGGCTAGCCGTCCGAGTAGATAGTCGAGTCAGAGAGGAACTCTTCCTGATGGCCATTATGGAGAGGACGGCACTCACTAGGATGGGCAGCACTGGTAGGGAGCACGCCACGACAAAGAAGATGAGAAACAGGACGATAAACTCCGTATCTGAGACAGAACTCATGAACCAAAGTGCTGTAACTGACATGGCATCGTACTCGTATAGGTCACCGTGGAAAAAGGGAAACATCCCCGCTATGAGTGTCAATAAAGCGTATACCCCCACGATGACCATGACGGCCCTGTGCCTGATATTTGCGAAGGGTTTGGTTAGGTTTATGCACCTCACCACACTCAATGTGAGGACCAGGAAGACTGATAATCTGCTGGTAACGTTCCATAGAACCCCCCAAACTTGACATAACGCATGTGAAGCAAACAGTACCGGGGCCCTCTGAGCTGCGTAGGAGATGCTGATGGGAAACACCAGCAAACTGGTGGTAATGTCAACTATGATTATCAGCATGTATAACCGGTTGGGAATGTCCCTGCGCTGGCGGAAGAAGTAAGGGAGTGCTACGGCGTTACCCGCCACCCCGTATAGGAAACAGACTCCACTGGTAACCATGAACAGGGAGTCGTAGAACCGGTTGGGGTGGAATTCTTGGGGGGCGTGGGTAGTAGTTGTATTCGAGTAGTTGTACATATCACACTATGATAGAACTATATAGGTTAGACTTGTGTGGGTCACACTGTCATATTATTTTAGTTCGAGTAGTTGTACATATCACACTATGATAGAACTATAGGTTAGACTTGTATTTTAGTTCGGGTTAGGTGGAATTAGGTTATAACTGTCTGGGAAACAAACAAAATAATATTCAGATCGAACAAGCAGTATAAAATAATACTAATAGATTAACTAACGTAATGCTAATAAGAGTTTAATTTATTGTCTCCTCACTTTTAGAGAATATCTTATATGTGAACGTATTTGCCCACTCTACTCTATGCTCAAAAGAAGGGTAGACTATAAACTACTACATCTTTTACCAGCTGCAATATATCTAAAATCTAACTTAGTTTTATGGAACTTGGGTAAGGAATGTATAAATTATGGCAACTTGAGATCTAGAACGTATTTGCCCAACCACTCTACTCTATGCTCAAAAGAAGGGTAGACTATAAACGAAGCTGGTTAGGCTGAGAACGACTAGGGGCTAATGAAAAGCGGGGAAAGATGGTAAAGAGGGCAGGTAAGATATACTGACATGGTTTGTTGAGTAAGGGGTTACTCAAGAACCCCTGATGAGATACATATGGAGACTGCGAATATGAATATATTTAACGAGCAAGGCAGAGCACTTGCTTAAAATGCATACGCTTCGATAAAAACACGGGAAAAGCCCTCAATGAAGGGAGAGGGAAGGCCGAGAGGGAGAGCGTAAGAGACTTAGAGAGAGGGAGAGAGAGAGGGAGAGATAGATAGATAGAGAGAGAGAGAGAGAGAGAGAGAGAGAGAGAGAGAGAGAGAGAGAGAGAGAGAGAGAGAGAGAGAGAGAGAGAGAGAGAGAGAGAGAGAGAGAGAGAAAGAGAGAGAGGGGAGAGCATATGTTTCTATGTAGCAGATCTCTATTCGATGCCTGTCTGTCTTCCCAAATCTCTCTCCCCATCCTCCATCTTTGTCTGATTGTGTACATATAGGCTTTCTTTATTCACAACTCTAGCGGTTATAATCGCTCGCCCACTCCGCGAATAAGATCATTACGTGAACAATAGCTTCTAGACGGAGATGCTAATGGATAAAAGTCACTCTCCTAGCAAACGGAAAGGCGGGGCTATTTCCTGACACGATAAAAAAGATCCCCCCCCCCCCCTGAGAAAATACGGATGTGCTAAAGAAGAAACAGAAAAAAAGAAAAGCATGATACGATACATCGAAAAGGGTGTGATAGCTCATACATGCACTTAGCGGTTAGATACTCAACAAGTTAGATATGAACACACACACACAGGTATAATACTAGATAAAAAAACGCACAAGTGCCAGAGAGAGAGAGAATGGGAGAGAATGGGAGAGAGAGAGAGAGAGAGAGAGAGAGAGAGAGAGAGAGAGAGAGAGAGAGAGAGAGAGAGAGAGAGAGAGAGAGAGAGAGAGAGAGAGAGAGAGAGAGAGAGAGAGAGAGAGAGAGAGGGAGATACAGAAGTAAACGCCCTCAATGAGATATTGTAATTTAGTTCTCATTTAGCTTAATTTAAGACCGTTTATTTAGTTGAATAGGAACAGTGAACACTATGATAGAAGGCGGAAATAAGCGGAAATGAAAAAACGAGAGGGAAAAGAGATTAAACTATAGAAAGGAGAGAGAAAAAATTCAATTTTGTCTCACAAAAGTCAAAAGACTCTCCGAACCGGGCCTGGGCCAACATCACAATCATGTAGTATTGCAAACTAAATTGGTATTGTGTCTGTGTGTCTGTATGTCTATCCGGAAATGTGTTACTAATATCTGACAGATATCTGAACAGGTCTCGAAAACAAAATACAAATTAACATGCCAACTTTTGGAAAGCTCTCATCCACTAAATTCATGTCGCTATATCTGGCCGCGACCACAATCTTAACGATGGATTTATTCCAACTAATTTAGTCCCTATCACATGTCTCTCACATCCAATCTTTCTCTCTCTCCGTAATTAGATGACTGGTATACTATGGTAGAAAGTAATAATTAGTGATGAAATTAGACATCATTATATGATATCATTATACTGATTTCTTCTGAATTATCCAGCTTCATATATTGTACAGTCCATCATTCCCATAAATCATCTAGATTCTAGGGGTTATCTACGAGCCATATATCCCAGGACTTTAGTTAGGAACTTAGAACTAGTAACTGCCTTCTTATAAGTTTTCAGGTACAACTTGTAGGCATATTAAAATCCTACATTATAATATCCCAGGAACTAACTACTACTATAGTACTACTACTATAGTACCTGCCTTCTTCTCTAAATCCTATTCCTGGGAAATGTATCAGCCTAATTGTAGAGGGTTATATCCGACTACCCATGATCATTATCCATAGACAGTCGGACTAAATAATGATCATTCACCGGGCAATTATACATAGACAACTGGTACCCGGTGGGACCCAACAAGCGATACTAAACAATAAACGGAGCAATTTGTTCTTACAGGATAGTCTGAACAACGGAAAAATGTTCCGTTTAAAAACATTCTGATGGCATGAATGCCATCCCGATGGCCAATGCTTTATTAATTCTCTACAATATGAGACACACATGTGTATGATTTCATATTCGGTACGTGTAGCAGTGTGTAACATAAGGCATGTATATAGCAGTTTCAGCCCTCCCTCTTTCGAATCTGTCGAAATCTCTTATGTAGGCATAAAAAAGTAGTAACTTCTTACAGAAATACTTGAAATAATGATAGGTCCCTCCCCACCCCACCCCAACTCAACAACACTAACCATGTAATGAAGGGGCGGTGGGCTTTTTTCTTTTCCTAGATCCTCCTCCTCCACCGTTTAACTTTTCCTTTACTGTCGGTAGTTCCTGGGCATTGAATGTGGTGAGGATAGCGATAACAAAAATAGGGAGATAGCGTTTGGAAGTTTTTGATGACCCATAAAATAACTATTTTTCCTACGCGAAGAGTAGGAAATCGAGATGATAATTTTACTATATTCCAGTTACCTGTAGTTCACAAGATACCATGAAGTGCTCGATATCCCCCTCACTGTACCCCTTCTCAGAGTAAAACTGGCGACATTTCTTGTCCAAATACTTGGCTACCTTATCACCCACATTCTGTAAACATTGGTGTGGACATTTTGGGTATTCTATTCTTCCAACTTCGCTCAAGTGTGTTAACTGTAACAACAGTAGCAGTAGAGAGGACAAAAGATACGCCAAGACTCATATGGCTTCAAGTGCATTGTGTCCGTACTACATCAATGAACGTGGACGACTGATGGATAGGACAAGTGGTGTGACCAAAGAGGAAAAAAACGGCTACAGGACGAGGGCAATGGAGGATCTGCGAACAAAACGACTTGGAGGATCGGGACGTTAAATGTGCATTCGATTATGAACAAAACAGGAGGAGTTATTGCACATCTGGAGGAGAAGGAATGTGACGTGTGTCTTATCCAAGAAACATATCTGAAGGTCACTGACACGGCTAAAATACAGGAAATAAAAGATAATGGCTGGAACATCTTTTCTAGTCCGAGGAATGAGCGGTCTGGAGGTGGAATTGGAGTCTTATACCGGGATGGAGTGATGGTAAAATTGGCACCGGTGAAGTACAAGTTTAAAACTTTTCAAGTCCAGGAGGTTCTAATCGGAGGAGAAGAGGATTTACTGAGACTCTGTAACATTTACAGACCCCCATATACTGGAAAGGCAAGATACACAGAGGCAAACTTCCTTGATGAAATCAATGATTACTTCTCTGACCTACTAATGAAAACTGGCAACCCCTTAATTATGGGTGACTTCAATTTTCAAGTTCAGGATGAGGAAAATTTCTATGCACGGAAGCTGCTAGAAATGTTGGATTCTTTTGATTTCATGCAGAATGTTCCAGCAGAACCTACTCATGTTAGAGGAGGAACCCTGGATCTGGTCATTTGTCAACGGGATTTGGCTGGTAAGATGAGGAGGCTTAACATCTTTCCTGAAGGAACTTTGTCGGATCATTTCTTGGTAACAGTGGATGTGGAACTTAATACCCCTGGAAAGGATTTCATTACTCGGGAAAGGATTAACATGTATCGTGACTTCAAGTCTGTGGATGTGGAGGCTTTCAGGAGGGAGCTGCAAGGGGAGTGTCTTGAGGTTCCAGATGGTGCATCAGTGGAGGATACGCTTGGAATTTATGACAAAGCACTGAATAGTGTCGTGGAACGCCTGGTCCAGATGAAGCGGCGAAAACCAATGAAGAACCGGAGACCTTGGAGGGATAGACAAGATGTGAGAGAAGCTCTCAGAAAGAGGAGGCAAGCGGAGAGAGCTTGGGAGAAAAACAAGACCGGTTTAAACAAGGCACAGTACAAAGACCTCCAGAGGAAATTTAACAAGATTGACAAAGAGGCAAGGATGGAGTTTGTGAAGAAGAATCTAGAGGAGGTTAAGGATGACCCAGCGGCTCTCCAGAAGAGACTTGGGCATGTACTGGGGAAGACGGAGACATCGTTACCAAGTGGACCTTCAGATAAGAAATTGGCGGATGAATTTGCATCATTCTTTAGTGGAAAGATTGAAAAGATCAGGTCGGTTATCCTTGAGGAACAGGAGAGGAATCCGGATGAGGAACCCGTGTCATCGGCGGTACATGGAGGATGTACGCTTAATCAGTTTGAGGAAATCTCGGTTGGTGGGCTGATCCAGATGGTGAAGGAACTTTCCAGTAAGACGTGTGATTTAGACCCTATCCCTACTTGGCTGGTGAAGGACTGTCTCGAGGAGTTAGCGCCAATCCTAACGGAAATTGTAAACAAATCGCTGAAGCGGGCATGTGTTCCTGATGCTCTGCAAGGAGCACTGGTTATGCCTACTATCAAGAACCCGAACGGTGATAAAGACCTGCTGTCGAACTACAGACCGGTATCGAACATAGCGTTTGTTTCAAAGCTACTGGAAAAGGTTGTCCTCACTCAGTTGAATAGATACCTATGGAAAAATGATCTACTTAACCCCAACCAATCGGGGTATAGAGTTGGGCACAGCTGTGAGACTCTTCTTGCGGGTATGTTTGATGACCTTCTAAAGGATTTGGACTCTGGAAAAGTTGCTGCACTCATGCTTCTTGACATGAGCGCGGCATTCGACACGGTGGACCATCAGGCGCTGATTGGAGTATTAGAGAGGAGATTTGGTGTTACAGGATTGGCGTTGGACTGGTTTAGGAGTTACCTAGGATCGAGGAATTTTCAAGTGAACATACGAGGAGAACTTTCAGCGGCTATTGCCCTTATCTGTGGGGTTCCACAAGGATCTCTGTTGGGACCGGTTCTTTTTCTACTTTACATTGAGGAATTACAGGATATTGCCCGGCCATACGGTTTGAGCATCAAGCTCTATGCTGATGACTCTCAACTGTATGTTAGCCTGATACCGACTGATGCGGATGGATGGAATGTAACGAAGCAGGCAGTGGAGGAGTGCCTTGGTAACATGAAGAAGTGGATGGTCTCTAACTGGCTAAAGTGTAATGAAGGCAAGACAGAGTTTGTCCTCCTTGGGAAATCGAGCTCTTTGGAAAAGCTCAATTTTGATCCGGTAATAAACTTTGGGGGTACGTCATTAGTACCAATGAAATGCCAAGGACAGACTGGAAAAACACTAGGAGTACTACTTGATGATCACCTTACGTTGGAGCGTCAGGTAAATAATGTGAAACGACAATGTGGACTGATGCTGAAGAACCTCTGGCAAGTTAACAAGTGCCTAGACAAGAGTACAAAGATCCTCCTTGTAAAGCAGTTGGTGATATCAAAGATTGACTATTGTAATATCTTGTACTATGGACTGCCACAACGAATCCTTCAAAATCTACAGAAGACTCTGAACTCCTGTATACGGTTTGTCTTTAATCTGAATGGTCATCAAGATGATTACATGGAGTATTTCAGAGAGGCTCACATTCTTCCGATACAGCAGAGATTAACTTTTAAGGCATGCCTGCTGGCTTACAAGATTGTTCGAGGAACTGCCCCTAGGTACTTGTTGGATCTGGTACCTAGGGATGAGGAATATGGATCACTGAGGATGACGAGGGCTACAACTGTTCCAGACTTTTTCCGGCTAAAATATCCCAAACTGTCAAGTATCAATGCAAACTCGAAGTTGCGTCGAAGAAGACTTTCGGTGTTTCTTCCTGACGTATGGAATGATCTCCCCCTTGAGCTCAGATCAGTTCATCCTGTTGATCTGTTTAAGACAAGACTAAAGACAAGGTTATTTCAGGAGGCATTCGGATCTGCTTCAGAGTTGTAATCGGAGGTGTCCTATCCTTCCCCTTTCCCGTGTCGAGCAGACAATTCTAGCATAGCAATTCCTTACTATTTCCCTTCCTAGGGCTATTATAGCAGGGGGGCTGCTGATGCAGTTGAGCTGACTTTTGTTTGTAGCATGAGGGCTGCTGGCTCTGTTTCTTTATCCCGATTTATAGTCTGTTATTTAATTGCAGCTAACAAGTTGTTTTCCAGAAGTTTATGTGTCCCGTTTTTCCTTAGGCTTTTTTCAATTTTTTGGAGTATATAATCAGTAGATGTGTCTATTTTGTTCTAAGTGAGTCAGGATATTAACAATCTTGGTGTACCGCTCTGAATCTGGGCAGTGTTGGACTCATGTCAATGATCCAGCCCTGTCTGGACTGAGCGGTATACTAAAAACCCTTTATTATTATTATTATTATTATTATTAAATTATAATTATTTCTAAAACTAGTTTAGTTTAGTTTGGTACACTAACCTTAATAATACGAGCCTCCTCCCCACTTCGTAAAGGTATGGGATACTGACATAGAGCCTTCATGGCCCGGCCATACGTATGTGCTGACTTGTTGTCTTTTTCTTTTGCACCATCCCTCAACTCCTTCAACCACTCGTAGAAGTGGGGGTTACTGGCGCACCAGCGAGACATGTGCTGGCATGAGTTAATTAGTTGATTAGTTGATTAGTCGAGTTAGTTAGTTGATTGATTAATTAGACATTAGTGATTGGAATAGAGATGGAGAAGAAGCAACAAGTATTCAGGTTTTTAATAAAAAACATTTTATAAAAGTATTTTATAAGTAAACTCATCAGTTCTTCATCCACTCAGGTTTATTATCAATTTTCCCAATCACACGTCGATACGTCAAAAGGTATCGCACGAGCGAGTAAACGCCCATAATCCCAGTTAAATACCTGAAAAAAAAGAATGGTAAAAGGGCTTGGCCGGGAATTGAACCCGGGACCTCTCGCACCCTAAGCGAGAATCATACCACTAGACCACCAAGCCGCTGGGATATAAGCATTTTGAAGGGATATATTGCAACGACTACTGCGGTGAAGACTTTTCACTTTTGGACGCTCCAGGAAAAGCTAAAATAATCGAATAAGCCGGCAGTTTAAATCAAAAACTGTTTTTGCGCTTTTGAAAAATTTGCAATTTCATGGCTATGTTTCTGGAATAATATCCTGTGAAATTTCTGACTGTCATAGGCTCAGTGGTCTAGGGGTATGATTCGCGCTTCGGGTGCGCGAGGTCCCGGGTTCGAATCCCGGCTGAGCCCTTTTTGCTTTCCGCAGCTTCTTAATTGATTGAATTTGTAACATGATATTTTGGTATTCTCGTTTATATTTTGCTGTTTCTAACATCTAAAATAGAGCCACCTGGCTACTACTACAATGCTAGAGAGAAAAGTAGCAAGACACAGCTGCTACATAATCTTGTATTGTTCATACAGCACAAACATAACCATGAACCATCGAATATATGAATGTATGATGTATACATGACTACTATAATAACAGTTTATGATTGAGAATAACATTCTATTGTTTAGAGAAGTGTGTTTTGAGATTCATGTTTAAAATGAATATGTAGTGCCAGATTTTGAAACCCGCTGGAAATTTCAAAATTGGAAAATCCAATTCCATTAAAAATGTTTGCTTATGATTAAAATTATCAAAAGAAATTAAAAAATGGGCTCAGCCGGGATTTGAACCCGGGACCTCTCGCACCCAAAGCGAGAATCATACCCCTAGACCACTAAGCCACTGATAGATTGCAATTCCATTGCACACACTCTTATGAGGGGGTCCGGCCAACATGATAAAAATGATCAATAGAAATAAAAAATGGGCTCAGCCGGGATTTGAACCCGGGACCTCTCGCACCCAAAGCGAGAATCATACCCCTAGACCACTGAGCCACTGGAATATATCAATTTCAAGCATTTATATATCCCCAATAACATCCCTGATCTCATGAGATCATGTCTCCACATGTAAGCAACTCACAGATAGTTATGTAGTAAATCAGAGCCCTCCAATCCTGCAAGGGGTGCTCCGAGACACCCAATAACCGCTCCTATTTGTAGACACATATTCAGCTTTCCATGCCACCCCGGTTTAACCTCAAAATTAGCATCCGTCATGGAGAGAAATCCTTTTAGTGAAAACTGAAAGAGAGAAGGTTGTGTGAACTGTTGGCTGTGAGCAAACCAGCTGTTGCAAATGCCAAGGACCGGCCGGGGCTGCAGAATCTGGGAAGGGTTTGAGAGCGCGGGCAACGCGCACCACTCTCTACTGAGAACGATCGGCGCGCTACATACATGTAGACACGTGCTGTGTGTCACAGAGTTGGCACAGTGACATATGATGCCTCGATAAAATGTAACTGTTTTGCAAGCCTCCCTCTCTCTGTATCTCTCTCAGTTCCTGACCCCCTCTCTCTGTAATACTATGTACCTTGTCCATGGAGCGGTATTTCACTATTGCCCCACCAGATAGCAGGATGATATCTCGCCCCAGAATGATTCCAACTAACCAACCTAGGAGGAAGTGAGCTAGTTTTGAGAAATATGGTGCTCAGGTATGATGGAGTGGAAACTGTGATATGGGATTTTAGTTTGTAGTAATATGGGATGGACAAGAGAAACAAGTTATTTTGCTGAGAAAAACACAATCATCACACAAAAGAGAGCAGCCAGGTTCATTCAACAGTCAGCATCAGATAGATCAGAATAGTAGGTGTCCGGATGGAGTTGAACATCTGTCGAGGGGAGCAGATTCACCAGGTTTAGAAAGGATGCAGGAGCAGTACCCCGTAGTATATGTAGTTCGGGGAGCAGGTTCAGGTCCTAGCAGAAGAGGTTCAGGTCCCAGAGGTAGGTAGTAGTGTAGGTAGCTCGGGCAGCAGGTAATAGGTGGGTCCTAGCTGTAGGGAAGGAGCAGGTTCAAGCTGTGAAACACCGCCGAAGTGCAGACATCCTGTATCGGATCTTGTGGCGCATAGTCAGGTTACCAGCGTAGGTCCTTCTTCTCCTGGTAGTGACGTCAGAGGATGCTGCAGTGATGTCAGAGGATGCTGTGGTGACGTCATTCTTCTCGGTCAGGACGGAGGAGGATAGTTGAGGTGCCAGGAGAACTTCCTTCATCATACAGTTGGCGGTAGTAGCGGGGAGTGTAGAAGTGGTAAGTAGAGTAGTGCTAGTAGTGGTAGTAGCGGGGAGTGTAGAAGTGGTAAGTAGAGTAGTGGTAGAACCAGGGAGTGTAGTAGTGGTAGCAGGGAGCAGTTTAGTGGTATCCATTTGGAGTACAGTAGTAGTAGTAGTAATGGTTTAGTGGCTTACAAAGGTGGTAGAGCAGGAGAGTGTTGGTTGGAGAGTGTTGGAATATTGGTTGATGGTGAGATGGTACCATGGCCGCTATAATAATACCCCCTATAGATACGTAACACCACGATTCAACCTGCACTGATTGCCCCCTGTTGCTACGTTTCACTCTGCACTAATTACAGCTGTCCCAATTAGCCCCCTGGTATCGTAACACAGCTACGGTACCAGTGGGCTAATTGGGACACCGCACGTTTTGTCTAGCACTTATTGCAGTGAGATGAGAGATAGGTAATTGGGGGTGAAATGAGAGATAATGGACGGAAATGCGAACCCATTATCTTCCCTAGACTCTCATCTATCTCTCTCTATCTCTCTCTCTCTCCACACTCCATTAGATTTGGTACGTGAGACCATCTGGCATCATGCTTTTATCACATTTCCCAGTATCCACTTACCACGCTTACAACTATCCAACCCTCAAACTATCAACTAATTAAAGAGAAACAACTCTGTTCTGAAAGAGATCTGAGCTATAAAAAAACGAAAAATACTGGGTTGGACCCGGAAATAACTCTCCTAATAATAATAATAATAATAATATCTAGACTTGTATCCTGCCCAGATCCCCCAGGGATAGCATAGCATAGCTAATACTGCCACTGAGGGATAATCAGAGCAGTTTACTCACACACTCAACCAAAATTAGATTCAAAAACTAGACAACTTACTAGGAAAAGCAGCTGTATACCAGAGAGATGCGGTAGTTAAGCCCATCAACATCTTATCTCCTATTGGGTCAATAATACTGCCCAGTAGAGATCTCTGTGAGGCCCACCTTCTAGCTATCTGACCATCCAACTGTGGGGAGGGGGGGAGAAAGTGAGTGTGGTGCAGGAACCACTCAGAACTCTTTATTTAGGTCACGTGACTGGTTATCAGCCAATCAGGGACCAGTATTTCCTGATTCGGCACTCATGTCTCTACTCAAGTGCATATTAGTACCTTCCCAACATTTCGAAAAAGAACACGGGTAGCTTCACAAAAGCAGCACATTTAAAACGCCCTGAATATTCACTTACAAAGTCAGTTAATCCGGCAATACTGAACAGTACAAGAGCTGTAGTGTTGTCCCCTGCAACTATATTGTACGCGATAACTGGGGACATGATAATCCGAGATAGAGATAGAGCGTTGGGTATCGTGTAGATGTTATCTTTCTGGGGGGGGAGAGAATGGGACTTTAATAGTGAAAGGTGCTCGGACCTGAATTTTAGCCGATGTTACCGGGATATAATTTGACGACGGAGTGAACTCGTAATAACATGAACAACATGAACAAAATGAACATTACTCACCACTGTACCAGGCTGTTGCTGTTCTAAAGAGAATCTCCTGTGACATGTTACGTCATTTCTGCTGCAAATCACCCGTTTCAAAAGAGACAATTGCCTGGTGCAACCAGATCTGGTCGATAGGGACAGTGATCGCGTGCAGCCTGGAATATGTCTGGACGATAGGGACAGTGATCTTGTGCAGCCTGGAATATGTCTGGTCGATAGAGACAGTGATCGCGTGCAGCCTGGAATATGTCTGGTCGATAGAGACAGTGATCTTGTGCAGCCTGGAATATGTCTGGTCGATAATACCAGTGATCTTGTGCAGCCTGGAATATGTCTGGTCGATAGAGCCAGTGAATATCTGAGACACCACATTACATCATGATCTTTCTGTGGTGGGAAGATTTATATTGAATATTGAGATAACAAGTCGAACAGGCGAAAGACGTTTGTGTAGAAAATAAAACACATTATAGAAACTTTGAATGGTTTATACTTTCTTTTTATTCTACGGGAGCACGAACATAGTGTCAGGCGACTCAATAGAAACTAGGCAATCACAGTATTCAGGAGCACACGATGTATTCAACATTGGAATCAGAAATGTCATTATTAGATTATCGTAGGAACCGACCGAAACAAGTAAACAACCAATCAGAACTTGTTATTTAGGTCACGTGACTGGTTATCAGCCAATCAGGGGCCAGTATTGCCTGATTCGGTCGGTTCCTGGATTATCGTTACTAGCAAAACTGGGGCGATCGTACCGATCGCAAATCGAGGGGTCTGTTTTTCTCTCTGCCTGTCTGCTATATGCTATGTGATGTGATCCCTCTCTTTTTCTCTCTTTCTCTCCCTTTTATACATGTGATGTGACCCCTCAAGTCGCAATCAGTTCTCAACACGTGTGATACGTGATACCTACGAATCACGTCGTCACACTGACGGATCATGTCGTCACGCTGACGGATCACGTCGTAACATTGACGGATCACGTCGTCACATTGACGATAGGGTGTCACATTTCCGTGCAAATTTGCATTAGATATAGTTAGATAAGAATCATTAATTAGAGAGTCGAACTCATGAAATCAAAGGGTAAAAACATAAATCAAACAGAGCAAAAATATTTCAAAAATCACTGAGAGGCAATCTTGTTAACAGAAAAGTTGGCCGACTGTAACTGTGATACCAGATCAGATAACTGGCCAGGGTTACACTCAAATGACACGTGATCCCCATCTGTTTGTACCGTGACCCGGTACACCGGACCCCGGGATTTCTCAAACACCAACTTCCACTTTACATCTTGAACGGAGTTAAACTTGGGGCACCGCTGAGATAGTTCACTACGGATTTGGGGACAGTAGGTTTTGTGGTGGGTGAGAAGTAGTTTGATCTGTTCATCTGACCATCCTGCCTCCTCCAAAGTTCTACTAATGGAACCATGGCTGGCATTCACTTGACACGCCTCAGTGGCAAACAAAAACAGGGCATTAATCAGGTTTTTATGTCCCTCAAAAGGGGTAGTTTCCCCAGTAAGGGCTTTATAAACATGTTCAATGGTAGAGTTGAGGTCTGAAGAGGACACTCCTATAACACCCTCACTGAGTCCATCACTCACAACTGTTGTTATTTCCATGTACTGCAGCTAAAACTCTAAAGGTTATGGAAGAGGTTAGAATTAGTGTCTTAAGTTAAGAAAACAATCGCTCTTTATAAAATGAGTTAATTAAATCTGATAAAGAAGTAATAAAGTATAAAAATAAGATAACTTTAAAAAGTGTGTCACCAGTCACGTGTAAGTCAATTAGAACGATAAAATGGTGAATATAAACTAACACTCATGTCCCTCATCCATAAATCATCGAAACCATCACTGTAGCATCCTTTCCAGGGTACAGTATTCCTATCCGTACAAACGATGTGATAAAATCGAGTGTTCAATCCGTTCAATACCGGAGAAATGTTGTGGAGGAGATCCGGATCTTGGTGGAAATGAGAACCTTTCTCAGCAGCTAAAGTCCTCATGTTCCTGACCAGTTCAAGTGTGAAGGTAGGCCAACTCTCATTGTCAAGAATACTAAGAGTGACCCTAACAGCAACCATACATTTTGACTTTCTGAAACCGTTTCTGTTTATTTTACAGCAGCTGGGCCCATTTTGGAGATCGTGAAGGGGAAGGAATATATTTCTCGCACACCTGTATGGCATGCCATAGTAGTTAGCGAACTTTTCGGTAGCACATGCTTTGATCAAGTCACCTTGGAAGCTTGATTTGGTAACGTAAGGGCCCAAAAATCTTTGAGGTTTGAAAACATCGGATACCGGCCCATCCAGTGCCAATCCTCCAGTTCCAAAAATTCAAATTCCTGGAAGCTTCCTTCAATATTTTCATTCTGTCGTCTGTCCATCGCAGCAGCAAAGGCAGCGGCAACTTCCGAATTTGGTTTTATAAAACCACACTTCAAAGTTCCGTAGTAGTCCAGCCCAATCAAAAACTGGAGACAACTTTGGAGTTTCGGATGTTCATCGCATACTTTGATAGCCTCAAACCACGTTTTACAAGACTTTAAAGCCGGAATTTCTATCGGGTAGAAAATCGTCAGATCACTCTGCTTGTTACTGCTTTTCGGAAGCGGAATCGCAATACCAGAATTGGCTTCAGGTACACAATCAGTCGTTGAAGGAACGGGTTCACTAACTGTTGTGATCGAAGGAACGGGGTCACCGATTGAGGGAAGTGGAACACTTGTAAAAACCGCAAAAAGACATACCAAATCCTCACCTGAGAGACATTGTTGAACAGTCTTTAGCAGTTTCTGGTACAGTCCATGATCGGATTGATAACACAATGTAAGCGATTGTGAAGTCAAAAACCTCCTTTCCACATCTGTCAGTTTCACTGGGTGGGGCTTGCTCTCCAGGTTTTTAGCCAGCCAACTGTAAAGAGCTGTAGTATCAGATCCAACTATGGAGAAACACAGCTCAGTAGAGGCGAATTCCTGTGTATTGGGATCCCGTGATATAAAATCCTGGACTAGTGCCAGCTGAAGTTTTGGAAATGATTTCAGTCCAGTTTTTAGAGCTTCCCCAAGGTCCCTGCTGTTCCTCTCCTTGAGGATGTACGATGCCTCATGAAACAAATACCAGGCTAATTCGAGAGAGGTCTCATTCATTCCAGAGCAGAGACGGGTATAAAACGTGAGACAATCGTCTATCAGCCACTGAACCTTGAACACTGCACTCAGTTTGTTGACCTCCCGAAAGTTTTCCTTACTGATTGTAGGGGTACCAGTGTAGCAAGACTCGACAAAGGTGAGCACAGAAAGACGGGAAAACTCCTCCAAATCAAGTTCCTTGATGAGCTGGGTGCCCACTAGTTCCCGCACCACCGGACTGTTGAGGGCGAGGGGGAAGGAACTAGCCTTAACAACTGCACCTTTATTGCACGTGAATTCCAGATCACATAGGCCTTCGAAATCAAGGTACTGCCTTCCAAAGTTCATGGGAACTGAACAGTCTGCAACCATTGTATTAACCTTCCTTAAACAGAGCAGTAAATGGGACTAATTAGTGATTGGACATGGAACGAGGTAGGGGAGAACTGGGGGGAGGGGAGGACAATTGAATACAACTTTAGGGTTGACAAGATTTTTTATATTTTAGGGCAAGAAAGCGTCAAGCGTTATGTAAGATTTTTTGGGGTAAATTTGTGATATTCCTATTCGGAATTTGGGATAGAAACAATGTGTGTGTTTAAAAATTTTAAAATGGAATAAAAACAGGGTTAACATTTTAAAATTGTTAAAACATGGGAGTTAATTAACACGATAATAAGGTGAACATATGATAAGCGATATGTCTTCCGTTTTAGTAGCATCAAATGGAAATCTCCAGGTTTCTTCCGTAGAAACAACGGGAGCATTCAATCCTGGTATAATGTTTTGTAGAAATTTAGGATCTTGGTGAAAATGAGCATCCCTTTGAGATGCTAAAGTTTTTCGGTTCTTCACTAATTCAATGATAATGTTAGGCCACTTGTCTTCATCCTCGATACAAAGTGACACCCTGACAGCAACTTTACACCGTCTGGAACCATACCGAATATTTTCACACTGTGAATCACAGCAAGTAGAGGCATCGTGAAGATCAATGAAACAAATTTTTGAATTCCAATAGGGAGGGCCATCGTATTGTCCGAATATCAGTTTCTCGAGATTAAATTCAATAAATCCACATTCAAGATTAGGATTTTCTTTGACATAAGGGATCAAAGCACTACTCAGGTCCTTATATATCTTATAATGCAAGCAATTTATCGTTAATATCTCGAAACATCCATGAGATTGTCGTTTATCCATTGCAGCAGCAAAGGCAAGATAAACATCTTTACCTGTATCAATAACTCCGTCTACGTTCAATCCATACATTTTCAGTGCACTCAAAAACTGTAAACAACTTAGGATTCTCGGATCTTCATCGCATATTTTGATGGCCTCTAACCATGTTTCACAATCTTCTAAAGCCGGTATTACTATCGGGTAGACAACCTCATCCCTCTGTATTATATCCACATTGGTATTTGTCGGGGCAACAGGAACTAGAACACTAATCGATGGCAGCGGAACACTTGCGAAGACCGCAAAGAGAGACGCCAAATCCTCATTTGAGAGACATTGTTGAACAGTCTTCAGCAGTCTCTGGTACAGTCCATGATCGGATTGAAAACACAATGTAAGCGATTGCGAAGTCAGAAACCTTCTTTCCACATCTGTCAGTTTCACTGGATGGGGCTTACTCTCCAGGTTTTTAGCCAGCCAACTGTAAAGAGCTGTAGTATCAGATCCAACTATGAGAAACACAGCTCAGTAGAGCGAACTCCTGTGTATTGGGATCCCGTGATATAAAATCCTGGACTAGTGCCAGCTGAAGATTTGGAAATGGTTTCAGTCCGGTTTTTAGAGCTTCCCCAAGGTCCCTGCTGTTCCTTTCCTTGAGGATGTACGAGGCCTCATCAAACAAAAACCAGGCTAATTCGAGAGAGGTCTCATTCATTCCAGAGCAGAGACGGGTATAAAATTTGAGGCAATCGTCTATCAGCCACTGAACCTTGAAAACTGCACTCAGTTTGTTGAACTCCCGAAAGTTGTTCGTACTGATTGTAGGGGTACCAGTGTAGCAAGACTCGACAAAGGTGAGCACAGAAAGTCGGGAAAACTCCTCCAAATCAAGTTCCTTGATGAGCTGAGTACCCACTAGTTCACGCACCACCGGACTGTTAAGGGCCATGGGGAAGGAACTAGCCTTGACAACTGCACCTTTATTGCACGTGAATTCCAGATCACAAGGCCTTCAAAATCAAGGTACTGCCTTCCAAAGTTCATGGGAACTGAACACTCTGCAACCATGATCTTAACCTTCCCTAAACAGATCAGTAACATGATTAGCGTGTGAATACTGTTAAATGATTGAAATAAGTTATCATACGCGGCTTTCACCAGCGTAGGAAAAGGGGGTGGGTTGAACAGTTGAAAAAGGACAAAAAGGGGACAACTTTTAAAAATTTTTTTGGCGTTTTGTTTTTTTTGGCGTTTTGCTTTTTATTTGCCGCGCGATCAACAACATCGCTGCTACGCCGCGCACTTTTAGTAGGGTTTCTTAATTTCGCGCGCAGTAGTGAAATTCGTAAATGGATTTGCGCGTGCAAGTGCGCGGCTCTTTCTGAGCGAGAAGTTCGTCCAAAGCCGAGCCGAACCAGAAATGTTTCATTTCCACTTTGGTGGATTTTAAAGTCGGATTTTTTGAAACTGTCACCCCCTGGGTATTTTCAAATTTCGTAAATGACCATAAATCCTGTTCCTGACGAGATAGAGACTTGAAATTTGGAGGTTACGAAGATCTTGCTAAGTTCTTCCGAACCTCCAAATTTCAAGTCTCTATCTTATCAGGAACCGGAGATATGACAAATTTTGTTATTTCAGGGGGGTGACAGTTTCAAAAAATCCGACTTTAATACGTTTGATCCGGACGCTCTTGGCAATTTCTTTCTGATTTCTATCAATTTCTTTACTTTCTGTTTTATTTGTGCCATATTTGATTGCAATCTTATTAATTTATCGCTTCCCACAATTTGCTGCTTTTAAATCACTTCTTCCTCCTACTGGACAACTTCCCACCTTCGAGCCCCCTTCTGTACTTCCTCTAGAGTTGGGACTTTGGCCTCTCCTGGGCACCCCTTTGCACCCTCCCTTGTACCTGTTTGTACATCCTCCTTCCTGAGTCTTTGGTGTATCCTTTTGCCATCTGTGGTACCTGCTTCTACATTCTCCCTCGCTCCTGGGTAGTGGCCAGTGGGTATATCTTCCTGCACTCTCCCCTTTCCGAGTACCACCTTCCCTCCGTACCCTAGGTACTTCCTTCTGCACCCCAGCCCGGCCCTGGGTCTTTCCTTCTGCATTCTCTCTTGGCCCACCTTTCATGCATGATGCACACCCAGCACCCTTCCTCTTTATGGTACCTGCTTCTTCATCCCCCTCCTGGGTACCTCCTTCAGCCTTCTGTACCCTTACTCCTTCATACCTGCTTCTACATCCTCCCCCTTTTGGGTAACTTCTTTTGCATCCCCCTTTTTGGTACCTGCTTCTACATCGTCTCTCCTCGGTACCTACTTTTGAACCCTCCTTCCTTGTTACTATACCTATCCTCTCTATTTATAATTATCCTTTAATCCCTAAATTTCTTATTTATAACTGGATGTATTTAATAGTTTAAGGCTATAAGCATACTGATCGTGATGATCATAATCAGGTCAGTGTGCGGAGATTTTGATGGTCACCATCAAAGAAGCGCACACACTGATGGTTATCATCATGATGGAGGCTTGATGCATCATGATGATCTCCAACCATAGTGTGTTCACGTTTGATCATCATAAACCATAGTGTGCGCACGTTTGATCATCATAGACCATACTCAACTTGCTGTAACTTGCCTTTTGATCATGATCATCATGACCAGTGTGCTCAGCATGATGATGCTATCTCCCCCTTGCCCAGTCGCGCGCTCTGAGAGGCTGTTGCATATCACGTGACCTGTACAACAGCCTCTCAGTGCGCGCGAATTCGTACACGTGGTACATATCACATGACTACAGTGCAGCCCTCCATAAGAATAAGATCAGAACGTGCGCACACTAGGTGTTGATGATCATCATCCAACTTAAGAGACGGCTCCAGGGCCAGCTCTTACGTGATGATCATAATGTTCCGCACACTGCAGTTTTTTGCAGATGATGATGATCAAAACCATGAGCACACTTCATCTTTTTAACTGATTATGATCATCACGATCAGTATGCTTATAGCCTAATGCTGCAAATGGAAAACTTGAAAGTAGGAATTAAATGTGATGTGTACGGATGTCGGATGTGTAATGTCTACAAAGAGGAAAAGTCTTCTTCTTTTCTCTCGGGGAATCATTACAAAAGAGGTACTGTTACTACTAATTACTAAATTCTGTACCAGCTAATGTTGCAAGAAACCCCAGTTAATCGAATCACGATCGATAAACAGACTATTATAATACATGTTCACCATTTTTGTAGCTAGGTACATCATCATGCCTATAAACCATCTTTGCCCCATCCAGGTACCAACTGATATGATAAACATGGGAATCTAGCTTTCACCGCAGTAACGATTAGACGTTGGCCAACTAGTATGTGGCTGGGATATTTTCCGAAAAGAGAACTGGACTGGACGCGTGAACTACACTCATCTTCATAACCAAGAAGGTTAGTTGTCAAATCGTCCCTTCCCAAATCCCTCCCGAGTTCCATTCTCTTCCCAGTTATTTATTCTATTCCCCTCCCAGTTATTTATTACATTTCTATTTAGTATTTATCTTAATTACATGCTATTCAACATGGAGGTTTAATGATTTTGATAGAGGAATCTGTCTCCCTCTGTCGTTCGCTTTCAGATGTCTTCTCTCTATCTCTTGCTCTATCTCTAGCTCTATTTCGGAGAGCGAACTGTATTGACATGTTTCTGGCCCACCCTGTATCTCCATCTTGTTATGTTCTAACCCTCCTAGGAAAGAGGTTCGAGCAAGGCCATCTCCATCGCTATCTCTCTTTCTCTCTCTCTCTCTCTCCCTCTCTCTCTCTCCCTCTCTCTCTCTCCCTCTCTCTCTCTCTCTCTCTCTCTCTCTCCCTCTCTCTCTCTCTCTCTCTCTCTCTCTCTCTCTCTCTCTCAGTCTCCCTCACCACTGTATTCTTTCAGGAAAACTCATCACAGAACGGCGCTCAGTTGGAACGGCCGGAATACCTGGGTGGAAGGGTAAAATATCTGCAATGAGAGGTGTATCCTGCTTCTCAAAGATCCCTTTCGAAGTTATGGACTCTCTAAACGAGAAGCCTGTGATCTCCAAGTGTTCTAGAGTGGTTGCTGCTGATGGAAAAGTGAGACCTGTCGTTGTCTCTCTGAACTCCAGGGAAACTCTGATTTCTCTCCTGAGGAAGGCGAGGGAGCTCAAGACTACTACGGCCTACTCCAAGGTGTTTCTGGAGCCTGATCGGACTCTAGAGCAGAGGGTTGAGAAAAAGAGAACATTAAAGACTTTGAGTGAGTTGAGAAGGTCGCATCCTGAGGGACGCTATTTGATTATGGGTGGAGTAATACAGTGTGTGTAGGACTCTGGGTGTCGCCTGTCATATCGGGATTATTCCTGTGTTGGCGAAGCCCTTGAATGAGTGTTTGAAATATTTGAACTTTCATTGTTTTCCGTACTCATTCTAAATGTTGACCCCGAAATAGACAAGGAACAAATATAATACCGCCAAAGTGATTAAATCTTGTTCCAGATAAAAACATGGGTGGGGTGAACAGTTTGATCACAACGGACCGTTTTATAATTATGAATGTGTGGATGTTATTAATTGTTGATATTTTTCGTCTATTTGAACAATGAACTGTGTACCATTTTATTATGCATGTCAGTTTAAATTATTAGTAAACAATTACAAAGAACAGTGTGGTTGAATCATTGAAACATGTTTGTAATTATCCCTCTTTCTCTCTCTCTCTCTCTCTCTCTCTCTCTCTCTCTCTCTCTCTCTCTCTCTCTCTCTCTCTCTCTCTCTCTCTCTCTCTCTCTCTCTCTCTCTCTCTCTCTCTCTCTCTCCCTCCCCTTACTCTTTCCCTCTCTGTATACAAACATGTTTCATTTTGTGTTTAATAACGGAATACTGGAACTTGGAAATGGTCTTAAAATGAGGAAGAAATTCATAAACATGGTTACGGCACTTGTCAGCGCATTTCTTAGCTGTTTCCATGAGACCTCCTTCCTTTGTCCTTGAACAAGGTGTCCTGCTGGGCGCGCGGTACATATTGGTGCGCGCGGTATAAAAGTACAGATGAAAGTCAAAAGGTGACAGCATTTGAAACGTAGACAATTTATTGGTTTTGGCGGGTATTTGGCCCAGGTTCCAAAAACCTAATTTCGAACCTATTTCATCCAATTTTTTTACTGAATCTTGTTCGCAGAGTGATTTGGAACACTGTGCTTTTTACTAGACCAAAATCCGATGTGTCAATCAGGAATAAGGGGCATTTATATCGTTTGACTGGCAATTAGACCTTAATTGACTCCTAGTGACCAATTTACCCAGTCACGCGTATATTTCTGGTAATTCACATGACTCCTAATGAGTTTCTTAACCATTTCCAAGGATAAAATAAGGGGGTAAAATTCGTGACTGGATCAGATTAGGGTCCCTACTATTTCAGATAAAGTCCTTTTTTTTTTCAACTGTTCACCCCAAAAACTGAAATTTAATAAAAATTAGAATTTGGGTGGCGCGCGCTATAAAGTCGGATTTTTTGAAACTGTCACCCCCCTAGAGTTTTCAAATTTCTTTAAATGACCATAAGTCCGGTTCCTGATGAGATAGAGACTTGAAACTTCGAGGTTACAAAGATCTTGCTAAGTTCTTCCGAACCTCCAAATTTCAAGTCTCTATCTTATCAGGAACCGGAGATATGACAAATTTTGTTATTTCAGGGTGGTGACAGTTTCAAAAAATCCGATAGTGGGAGACACTAGCGTGGTACGCGCAAAAAAATGCGCGCCACACGATTATCATAATTGATGAATATCTCCGGTTCCTGATAAGCTACAGAGTTCGTTTGGGTACCGTTGGAAAGGAAATTTCAAGCCCTATCGAATGGGGCCAGCGTTAAAATCTGGGTGTTTCGTGAGTGCTGACAAACGGTTTTTTAGGGTTAGGGCTAAAGTAGGGTTAGGGTTAGGGTTGGGGTTTGGGTTGGGGTTAGGCCTTGACATTCCCTACTAGATAAACTTTGAATCAGCCAAAACGGTTGAGTGGTTCGGCGGTTAGAGCCGTTTTAGTGAATCAACTTTTTTGGCAGCGCGCACCTGTAAACAGGCCACCAAACACCCAGATTGTAACGGCGCCCATCGAATGGCGAAGGTTTGAAGTCTTTATCTTATCAGGAATAGGAGGGAAGGTGGTACTCGGAAAGGGGAGAGTGCAGGAAGAGGATAACCGGGCCAAGGGAGAGAGCAGAAAGATATACCCACCGGCCACTACCCAGGAGCGAGGGAGAATGTAGAAGCAGGTACCACAGATGGCAAAAGGATACACAAAAGACTCAGGAAGGAGGATGTACAAACAGGTACAAGGGAGGGTGCAAAGAGGTGCCCAGGAGAGGCCTAAGTACAAACTCTAGAGGAAGTACAGAAGGGGGCTCCAAGGTGGGAAGTTATCTAGTAGGAGGAAGAAGTGATTTAAAAGCAGCAAATTGTGGGAAGCGATAAATTAATAAGATTGCAATCAAATATGGCACAAATAAAACAGAAAGTAAAGAAATTGATAGAAATCAGAGAGAAATTGCCAAGAACGTCCGGATCAAGTGTATCAAAATCCACCAAAGTGGAAATGAAACATTTCTGGTTCGGCTCGGCTTTGGACGAACTTCTCGCTCAGAAAGAGCCGCGCACTTGCACGCGCAAATCCATTTACGAATTTCACTACTGCGCGCGAAATTAAGAAACCCTACTAGTTATGAGCCAAAACGAAATTGGTGTGGCGCGCATTTTTTTGCGCGTACCACGCTAGTGTCTCCCACTACGACTTTACGTTAACATGTGATAAACGCGCAAAAAAATTCCGCGCACGACTTTGGGGGGTGAACAGTTGAAAAAAAATGGAGTATATGATCTGTACTGGATAGAAAAATGGTTTTGCAAAATAAAACATTTTTTAAGGCACAAGTTTTTTATTTTTACTTTTTAGCTAATTTGTTGAAAAACGCTGCCTCATGAATTAAATGGGGATTTGGATCGTTACTTTGTAGTATACGCCCAAGTTTTTTCAAAAAAATATCAAAAATTTTCATAATTTTTGATTTTTAGAGGGCCACATTTGCAAAATTTTACGAAATATAGTTGATTTAGGGTACCCCCAAGGACGCAACCAGTTAGGATGGACCCCTAACTGGTAATTTTCTCTAGGGGGTGGGTACTGGGTACTTAGTGGGTCACTGATCCCCCATCTGCGTCGTTGCCAAAAATAATTCGTTCGATATCACAGCTTTTTCCGTTGTGCTCGTTGTGCTTGTCTTTTAGAGCGTTAGAACATCCTTGTTTCTTGACAAGATCTTTCCAGTAAAAGATTAAGATTAACTGCCAACCCTATTTAAACAAAGCCCAAACTAAAAGGGCCCCAATTGGTTAGATATAACTCGACATTATCTTCTTAACCTCAAAATGTGAAATCTCTATCTCATCAAGGGTGGAGCTATGACCGTGGGAAATTTCATGAAACCCAATCGAGGGGCTTGTTTGTTTGGGTTAAACTTTACTCTTTAGGTATATTGTTTAGGGATACTTATGACTGTTATTGCTGTTTACGATTTTCATCGATCACATGTTTTAGTATGAATCCGTGGGCTATAAAAAATCAAAAGAGATCAGTGACATCACTCCAGTCCCTGAGTGTACTTGCATTTGTAAGGAACTGGGACACACTACACTCAACGCCCATGCCACCAATCTATCATCATGACCTAGTTGAGCGGTGTCTTGTACGAGGCCGGGTCGAGAGATTGAGGTCTATGATTCTCAGACGCGAGGTAGGGAATATACACATTATACAGTGGTGTTTTGTTTTGTGTCATACTGGTATGAATGTTTGTCACGTTATAACAGGTTATAAGCCCCCTCACCCTTGGCTTTTGCCTCGGGATCGGCGTCATGATTTATACCAGTTTAATCGCCTGGTAGGGCGATTAAACTTCATTTGGCTGTTCCCAATTCGCGCTGGGAACAGCCAACTGTATACCGCACCAAGCTATAAACGTTTGCATACTCAGCGACCAGTGCTATCTTTATCGAAGCTCGGTATTATTTGGTTTCCAACCTATTTACGTCTGAGTGTGTGTGGTTGACATATAGAGAGGAAATAATGATGATTTATTAGATCATTAGTAGATCTGTGGCCGGTGGAGATAGAGAGAGAAAGATCACTCGTTATATATTGTCAGTACTTCCGATATACTTGACTGTAGGGACCAATTATACTTCTATTCCGATTTAAACTTTTCAACACTACTTTAAACAAATTAATTTGAGTTTTAGGATAAAGCTGATGTAACAGCCCACGAGGGGCAGGAAGAAAATGGTAAATACGGATAATGAAGAAGAAGCAACTCCTCGGATTTACCTGGTAGCTCATCCTGGGAAACCGGCTACTGATATTGATAGGAGGAATGTCAACGACTGCCAACATGATACAGTATATTGGGTAAAAGACTTGTTGTCGGAGTGTTCAGGGTTTGGATACAGTAACCCAGAGTTAGTGAGATATGGAACTGGTCCTCCACCAAGGGCTACCTGGGATGATTTGGAGGTTCCATCTACGAGCAAGCTTAATACGCTGTCGAAGAAAAAGCTGTTAGATTTTACTAAGAGGGCGTGTGGTATTTTGCTTGAACAGACATTCCCACTAATTCAAAAGTTGCGTGACAAGGGTTGTGAAAGTATGATGGTTAGAGAGTGCAAAGAGGAGCTCAGACAGCACGGAAAGGAGCTAATTAAAGCTCAACGAGACCTAGTAGCGGCACAAGAGGAGCTACTCAATATCCAGAGGCAGTTGCTTGAAAAGAGGGAGGTTGAGATTACAGCTGTGCAGTCAACGGCACAGCAAGAAATGAAGAGCTTCTCCTCCGTTTTGAAGGAAGAATGTGCCTCGGCGCTGGCGCCAAAGAAAATTCAATCAGCTATTGTGGCAGCCTCTGAGGACCGTGGGTGTAACATCATCATCCATGGCCTGGAAGAGTCAATAAATAGTAGCGTGGAGCTTGAAACTCAAGTAGAGTCTCTTCTTGTTGAGCTAGGAGAGACTCAGAACGTGAAATCAGTGGAGCGCTTGGGAAGGCAGTCTTTAACTGTCAGACCAGTGAAAGTCGTACTGAAGAGCAGAGACGCTCAGATGTCGATCCTGTCGAAAAAATCCCGACTAAAAAGGACCGGCAAGTTCGATAAGGTCTTCATTTCGCCTGACAGGACTTTGGAGGAACGAAATGAGAGAAGACAGCTTGTTGATCGACTGAAGAAAATGGTGCAAAGGTCTCCTGGAAAACATTACTTCATTCGTGGGAAGGAGGTGGTGGAAGCACCAGGGACCACTGAGAATTGAAATTAAATTTGTTGATTTTAGAAGTGATGAGCGAGGAAAGGACAGTTGAGTTGAAAGGTGGTCATTTGTTTGATAGCCTCAATTATTTTTCAAGTTTCAAGTTTCAATCCATGATGTTAAGAATATATAATGATGATTTAATACCACAATATCTTTATTCTAATACCACAATATATCTACTCTAATACCAGAATATCTCTACTTTAATACCATAATATCTGACGAATATTTGCCTGGTTAGACTGTGTTTCGGGCGCCGCGCCCCCGAATCACCTTACAAATGTAAAGGGAGGGTTAGAACATAACAAACGAGTATCTGATCATCCATTCCATTCAGATTCTTATTAGTCTCCTGGGGGGATCTGACTGTTTGGTTCTGTTTCACCGCTGTATACAACATCTAATGGATGCAGGCATCCCGATTTGTAGCGACATAGCGACACTCATTCGAACAGGTATTGGGAAGAGGAATGTGAGGCATTTTCCGCAAAAAGAGAGAGGGGAGAGAGAGAGAGTGAGAGAGAGAGAGAGAGAGTGAGAGAGAGAGAGAGAGAGAGAGAGGGGGAGAGAGAGAGAGAGAGAAACAGAGAGGGATGTTGTGATAGAATGATATTGTGTGATGACAGCTATTCATGCAGGTGTATCCATTGAGGATAGATTACGGATAGGAATGTTCCTTGGACAGTGTGGCTGGTACGATCCCGCCCAGACCGTGCTATCTGATCTGGCATCTGATCCGGCCACAACTCCAACCCAGCTTCACCATACCCTCACACACTCCGCCTATCTGGCTGCCCTAGACTTACAGCTTCAGCAAAGCCCAGTTATCTCTGGAGAAGGCCGGAGATAGTGGTGGAAGGGGTTGGTAGCAGGGCACTATCTTGGGGAATTACTGCTTATCGGTTTTATTGCGTTAGCCAATACGATGAAGCTTCAGTATGGGCTGAGAAGGCGTTGGTAGCGATTGACGATCAAATAGACACTAAATCTTGTATTTTACTCCTTCGTTTATTATCAAAGGTATGTGCTATATTTCTGGAGAACTGATTTTATCATAAGTAGGATATATAATTCTCATGCCATTAAAATATACATCTCTATAATTCTCAGCCAATTAAAGATAATCTACTAAAGATATCAATCTTTTCTTCTAACTGAATTTTAAGTCTGGCACAAATCCAACGTATAATTATCATCTCAAGAAGATCTTCACCCCTTTAAATAAGTTCCCCACTATTTGTAGGTTTACATCAAGACCCCTCCAGCCCCCTATTCATTTACAAGTTTACTAAGCAAATTTAGACACTAGGTTTATTTGCAGGTCTACATCAACACTAGAAAGTTTTGCCGTGCAGAATGTCTCGTTAGCCATGCTGTTAACCTATCCCTAGTCACCTACTCTCCCTCTCACCCCGAGTACGCGGCCGCTCTCCAGGATTACGGATTCTGCCTTCTACACCTGGACAGAGTCGAGGAAAGTGTCACCGTGAGTTTGGGTGGAGGGTAACCGGGATCAGGGTTTTGGGGCCAGTCATCGGGGTATCGGCATGAGAGGGGGTATCGCACTAATGAGAGGGGGGCATGCGAGTTCTTATTGCTGTCTTTACAACAGTTTTTTTGCTTTCCATTTGAGGAGAGGTGGCCAGCTAATTGGTCCACACATATCACACCCATTCTCTCTCTCCAAAGTGTGACTTCACACCCCCCCATTGACAGCCTTTGTCACACCCTCCCTCTCTCCAAAGTGTGACTTCACACCCCCATTGACAGCCCTTGTGTAGTCATTATTACAACCCTTGTGTTTTGAAAAGGTGTGGTACTGAAATGTGTGTGTATAACTGTGTGGTTCAAATACACACGTGAAAACATGTGGTAATTGGTTTGGTAATTGTGTGGCATGAGACCAATAACGTTTACAGAGTGTCATGTTAGCATTATATACGGGTAGTACCCATGTTGTAGGACTCATGTTAATACCCATGATAGGACTATAATATATCGACAGGAAAATATTAGATAGTACTAGATAGCTCATTCACGTCATAAAATGAATCTTTTGTGTGAGCACATGCTTCATGACGTTACGTTCATTAGAACATTCTTTGTGATAGACATGCACCGCATTCTTACATTATCATACCACGCATATGCTCTATAGGATAGAAGTGCTCTTTTCTCTATTCATCATGATATGATCATAATTCGATAAATCGTAATTCTTCTTTCTCGTTCTCTGAATTATCTGTTCTTTATTTTCTAAAAAAAGGTTTTCCTAAACAAAAGGTATTTTCTAAACCAAAACTTCCAAAAGTCAAACACTTCTTTCTCGATCTCACTCCCTCTCTTTCTCTATCTTTTTTTTTCTCTCTCTCTCTCTCTCTCTCTCACACACTGAAATCACAAGCCAAATGGCCAGATCGTGTTTGGATCATAATTGGATATCGTTAATTACCCACTAAATTTCTTTGAGTCACGACCGTTTATTGCTGCTCGTGTGGCCAAATGGAAAAGAAAGATGTAACAACCAATCAGAACTCGTTATTTAGGTCACGTGACTGGTTTCCCCAGAACTAGATATCAGTATCATGACCAATTTCCCGGAAACACGAAATTAGGCAGCTATCTTGGTGACGCAGTCACCCCTACAAGCCAACAGAATTTCATCACCAAGCAGCTATCCAAACTACTAAATAAATACTCCCTGCCAGGAACCGACCGAATCAGGAAATACTGGTCCCTGATTGGCTGGTAACCAGTCACGTGACCTAAATAACGAGTTCTGATGGGTTGTTACTTGTGTCGGTCGGTTCCTGCGTTATGCCCTGTTTCTCTCCTGCTGCTGCAGCAGTCTTACCTCCCCTTCTTTTCTTGGGACTTGGGTGGGTGAGACGTCGTGGTATTATTATTATTAGGGGGATATTATTAGCATATTATTAGCTGAGATACCCTCTACTCCCTCCCTCTCACAATATCCCCCATGTATATCACCGATGATATGATACCCCCCCCCCATATCCCAGGTGTATCACCGTGCCCTAAAGATAATGTGTGATGTGTTTGGAGAACTGAATGTCCGCTCTGCCGTTGCTCACGAGGACCTGGCCTACGCAACCTACGTTTACCAGTATAATCACGGCAACTATACTCGCTGTTTGGAGTTGTCTGACGCCAGCATCAGGTAGGGCAATCTGTCAGAGCATTGCAGCATGATCCCACGAACCGACCAAATCAGGAAATACTGGTCCCTGATTGGCTGATAACCAGTCACGTGACCTAAATAACGAGTTCTGATTGGTTGTTTACTTGTGTCAGAGCATTGCAGCCTGATCCTATTCTCATTTTTTCAAATAAGGAGAACAGCAGGCAGATCATTGGCATGAGATGTTCATTTAATTAATTGTACTGGGTACACAATAATTCTCAGCATAGCAGGGAAAACTGTGCCATTTGTGTGGTGGTGATTTGTACATGTGGTAGTGACCACATTCAATCATTAACCGTCACACAACTCTGATCTACAGATGTCTCATGTGTACAGTGACTTGTATAATAATAAAGTGACGTCACTGCATGTTTTCTGACGTCATGAAACATGTTTTCTCATCCACCTCATGATGTAAACCCAGCGGATCCCTTCCACAGGATCGAGTGCACTAAACCCCTTCTCCCAGGATTGTGAACAAGTTGTTACCGGAGGAGCATTTGTTACGGGCGAGCTACCAGCCGACTTAGGGCCCTCATTCTCGAGGAATTGGCGTACAATAAGATTAGAGAGTAGGGAGGGGAGGCAGCTCCTAAAAGAAGGTACGTTAATAAAATAGAGAGTAGGGAGGGGAGGCAGCTCCTAAAAGAAGGTACTTTAATAAAATAGAGAGTAGGGAGGGGAGGCAGCTGTTTGTTTGCATGTTTATTAGTGCATGGGAGAGTACTGCACATGTAACGAGGGACATGACATCACTAATTAGACACATGTTGTTCGAATATGTTGAGATATAAATACTACTATCATCTACTATGATAGTATAGCCTATAGTTAGTAGTTATTATACGAAGCCGAACATCTCCATCCTTGTGCTGCTGAAATATGTCTTGATGTGGGCAAATCACACAATATGCTAATTAGTGTAATTAGTATACATGCACATAATACGAACAAGCTACGTCACAAACCACACAAATAACAAATCTCCCTCCCTCGGCAGCACAATCCCTGCATCGCGACTCCCTCAAGTTATGTAAGAGGGTTCTGGGAGAGAGTAACATCCAGACAGCGAAGCACTATGGTAATTTGGGCCGGTTGTACCAGTCTATGGGGCTCTTCAAGTCAGCTGAAAAGATGCACAAACGAGCCATCAAAATTAAGGTGAGGTTATACCGTTTTCTGTTTCTGTTTCTGTTCCAGGATTATGTTGGTAGTTGGTAGATGAGTTACAGAACCGCTTACCCAACTTTCGTGCGCTAGAAAGGGATGGGTTACTTCGTTACCAAGTTGGAAGTGATTAGTGGTCTCTAGTTGGTAGTATCCACATGTTAGATAATTTCTGATCGCGCACAGGCTCTCTAGTGGAGGGAATTTACAACTGTGAGCCCCTACAGGTTCTATGTTTCTGTTTCTGTTTCTGTTCCAGCTGATTATAATGTTGATAGCGCCCATCCTTGGATTTCATCACTTGTGTCGCTCACACTGCATTTTTTTCCTTAAAATGACATCAGTGAGTTCGACGAGGATTCGGCAGAGCAATACATCACATGATCATTTTCACGATTACACAATTTGAGATTGGCTTACAGCAGAGGGGTACCGCTGATCTAACGACCCTCTTCACCTCTTACATAGTGGGCAAAAGTATCACGTTTAGTGATCATTTTCGACTTCCTGTCTGTGTTTCTGCACGGATACATTACAGATAGTTGAATGAAGTGTGTCTACTTTATCGATGCTAGATTTTGCCCGTTCTGTGAAGAGAGAAACGGTTATGGTTCCTACGATTATTGATGATGGCTTAAGCTCTTTCAGTTCGCAAAAATTACTATTGTTTCTAAAACATCTAAAACATTTAACACATTATAACTTGAAACAGGTCAGATTTTACTAATCAGTTTAGCGAAATAAGAAGAAAGTTATATTTACAGCGTTAGAATGGAACATCCAAATGTCCGTATGATGATCGCCCATGCGAAATCTCATAAACACCGTCTGGTTGCCGAGGAGATTAAAGCTCAAGGATGGCTTGATAACTTGAAGACTGATAGAACTCGAAACGCCAACTTTAAAGCTGCTGCGGTGGAGGGACAGGAGGTAATGGAAAAACTCATGATGAAGCTCAAGGGAGATATAACCGTTGATGAATTCAAAGTGTGGCTTCAAATGAAGGAGGGTCATGCCAATAGGGAGAGTCAGCATTATTGGGGGATATGGGGTCACGATTCGGTAGAATCAAACAGGGTCCAGGCAGGTACTCGAGACTGCATCAAGGAAATCAGAGAAATGTGTCACTAATGGCCTGTAGTCACCTCCGAATCTTTCATGGAGTTTTGGACCATGTTTACTGAGAACAGATAGATATAGAAATGATAGAGAGAGAAAAAGACAAAGCCAGCAAGAGAGAGAGAGACTGGGAACGAGTTATTTTGACGGTTTACTGTTTAGATAAGATTTTGGCACTGTTAGGAGTGTCCGACCAGTGCCATGATTTTCTTTTTGCCTCTTTTTTGGGAAGATGTTTGTTTTTTAGCTCGCAACTTTTTTAGCGAAGTGCGCCCGCCTCTCTTATTAGAGATATTCATGACATCGTTCTATAAAACTCCTTTTAATAACCGTGAATCGAGTCATCAGACATCGGGCAACGAGACGAAAATGGCAAAAGCCACAAACTTAGATACTATGAGGAAACTCAGATATTAAAGTCCAATTTTTTATTTAAGCGACAGGCCGCCGCGCATGAAAATGCAGCGCTCGAAATCGATTTCTGGTTCCTGATTATAAGCTAGCGACTTTTTCTTGGTGCCATTGGAAAGATAAAAATTTTATCTTTCCAACGCAACCAAGATCAAGTCTTTATCTTATCAGGAACCGGAGATATGACCAATTAACCAATTGAGTGCGCCGCGGCCTGTCGCTTAAATAAAAAATTCGACTATATAACGTTTTCACCAGTAAAGTCGGATTTTTTGAAGTTGTCACCCCAAAATGACCGCGCATGTGAAATTTATCAATTTTGACGCGCACACCACACGTTAACATGTGATGTGACGCGCAAAAACATTCCGCGCACAAAGAGGGGGGGTGACAACTTCAAAAAATCCGACTTTATCCCCTATGAGCACAGCCTTTGCTAATAAAATAGTTCCACTCTCATCATAATAAGCTCAAGAAATAGTTTTACTGACATCAGCCTGTTCGTCAACTCTTGTTTATATCATTTTGCCCATGTTGTAATGCAGAAAGTGCTGGTATTTGGTCAGTGGTTCCGTAATCAACCGAATTGTCTGTTTTCTCATCGATACAGTTCATTGTTGTAAGGCGCCACGACACAGCAGTGGAACTATGCGCGCGATTAGGCGGGTGCGCGCGAGGTATTTTACTATTCTTATCTCTGAACCTGGATCAAAAACTCGAACTTCACTGTCAGGCCATCCACCCTTCCACCCTAATCACCTGTAACTATTTTACAGGAATCGCTGCTAGGACCGGATAATTATGAAGTTGCCCTGTCTCTGGGTCACCTGGCCAGTCTCTATAACTATGATATGAAGCGATATAAGGCGGCCCTACCCCTCTATCTCCGCTCAATTTCCATTTCAATTGCCATATTTGGTCCGGCATTCAGTGGACTGGAATATGATTACAGGGGACTCATGCACCTCTATAGCAATACCGACAAGGTAAATGACAAATAGTAAATACAACAATGTCAGTTAATCCCTGCAGGATTCAATATCATGGATATGTTTCCTGAAAATCTAACCTCCCCTTGCCTCCCCTCTAACCCCCTCGCCCCTATCTAACCTCTTCGCCTCTATCTAACCCCTCACTAACCTCTTCGGCCCTCTCTAACCCCCTCGCCCCTCTCTAACCACTTCACCCCTCTCTAACCCCCCGCTCGGCCCTATCTAACACCCTCGCCCC
This sequence comes from Hormiphora californensis, assembly GCA_020137815.1. Classification (NCBI taxonomy): domain Eukaryota; kingdom Metazoa; phylum Ctenophora; class Tentaculata; order Cydippida; family Pleurobrachiidae; genus Hormiphora; species Hormiphora californensis. The sequence goes on from CM035356.1 coordinate 5,820,037, forward strand.
TCTCTAACCACTTCACCCCTCTCTAACCCCCCGCTCGGCCCTATCTAACCCCTCACCCCCTTGTCCCTCCCTAACTCCACTTGCCCCCTCCCTAACCCCCCTCTCTAACTCCCTCGCCCTCTCTAACCCCCTCGCCCCTCTCTAATAACCCCCTCGCCCCTATATAACCCCTCACCCCCTCGCCACTCTCTAACCCACCCTTCTCTAACCCCTCACCACCCCCTTGCCCCTCTCTAACCCCCCTCGCCCCTCTCTAACCCCCTCGCCCCACTCTAACCACTTCGCCCCACTCTAACCACTTCGCCCCTCTCTAACCCCCCGCTCGGCCCTATCTAACCCCTCACCCCCTTGCCCCTCCCTAACTCTCCTTGCACTCCCTAACCCCCCCTCGCCCCTATCTAACCCCCTCGCCCATCTCTAACCCCCATCGCCCCTCCCTAACCCCCCTCGCCCCTCTCTAACCCCCTCGCCCCTCTCTAACCCCTCCGCCACTCTCTAACCACTTCGCCCCTCTCTAACCCCCGCTCGGCCCTATCTAACCCCTCACCCCCTTGCCCCTCCCTAACTCTCCTTGCACTCCCTAACCCCCCCCCCTCGCCCCTCCCTAACCCCCCTCTAATAACCCCCTCGCCCCTATATAACCACTTCGCCCCTCTCTAACCCCCCGCTCGGCCCTATCTAACCCCTCGCCCCTCCCTAACTCCACTTGCCCCCTCCCTAACCCCCCTCCCTAACCCCCTCGCCCCTCTCTAATAACCCCCTCGCCCCTATATAACCCCTCACCCCCTCGCCACTCTCTAACCCACCCCCTCGCCCCTCCCTAACCCCCCTCACCCCCCCCCCTAACCCCCTCGCCCCACAGATGGAGGGATACCACGACAACCTGGTCAAGCTGCAGGACTGGATAGAACTGAGAAAGAGATGTGAATCCAAAGGTGAAGCAGATTTAGTTAACCCTTCGGGAGGAAAGTTGCTACCCACTGCAACTGTAATTCAAAGAATTTTAGGACAATGTGACTGTGCCTAGAAAGGGCAACTTTTTTATTGTGAATTTAATCAAAAACTTAAGTAATTTATATAGCTTATTAAGATATAGCTGTTCTCTGAGAGAACGCGAAATAAAAAACTGATTTACTTTTGTAAGGAAATGTGTGCTTGATAATTTTAGCGGTTTTCCCAAAGGAGAGACGAATTTTTGAAGCTTTGCTCCCTTTGAGTAGTTTTGATTCATTTATTATACTGAGGCGCCGGGTTTTCATAGACATTTGACACTTTTGTCAATAACTGTTTTTAGTCCAAAGTTGCGAGTTACCGAAACAACGATCTAGCATCTAGATAGTAAATATATCTAGACAATAATCAAGACAATATTAATCTGATTGACGTATTCACCATATAATTTCAAATTACGACTATATACTATCGAAAATTAAAATGTGACAGTCCGTTTTCATTCTTTTATTCTTATTTCTGAATTGTGTTAAAATAAACTGAATCTATTTAATTTCCTAATTACTCCGTTTTTAAATTTCAAACCGCAGTGTTTCCCCCAAAACCACTTGCCCTGATTCACCATTGATTCCCAACCACCATTCCGCCCCCTGGAGAGCCCACAATTCCGTGTTGAGTAACAGTGCTGCTTGTAGTCAAATTACCGTAATAGAAATGCAGTAATGAGACACGCACGTTGCATAACGCACAGCAAAAAGTGCATGTGTTCAGCACGTACTAGCGCCCTGATTGGCCACGGTTGTGCGTCGTCTTACTGTATCTCAGTTTTCCATTACCGTTTTCCCACTACAAGCGACCGGGTTACTCAACAAACCATTCAAATGCATTCCGCGCCGGTCAAACTTGCTGGGTAAGGGGTCTCCACCCAACAGGGCAAACTGAAACAAAGTTATCTACTGGTATATGAAATCCATATATGTGTATAGAGTTCAATGTTCCTTCACACTCTCTCATTTCAAAAAAAAATCAGTCGAACACACACACACACACATTACACACACTCATATTTATAGAACAGAGAGGGGTTAACGACCAACTTATGAAATCGATAACCGGCAGTCCTATGAGACATCCCCTTGTCCTACTTCAGGAATGTGATGTCGCGCGGGTCGGGGAGGGCATTCCTATGATACAACCATATCCTTGTCAATTGCCTTGCTTGTTGTTTTGCCACGCTTCGCACGGGAGTAGTAAGGGTGACTGGGTCACACCAAGTTGCTCAGTTCTATATCGATTTCGTAAGTTGGCCTGCTAACACATTGTTACAAACAATCACACCGATATATACTTTCAATTGTGTAAAGCTTCTCAAGGACGCAAAAAGTAGAGAAAAAAAGCAGGTGCTACTCATCGATTATAATACGTGTACAGGGGTGTGTGTGATAAATGGGTGGACAAAATCACACATTTATCACACCCCCCTAGTACAGTTACGTATACGTGGTTCTAGAATACTTTCTAAATCCTAACTAAAAAATAATTTTCAGATCCTATCACACACTCAATTTCACTCTTTTTTCATCGTCCGACACATTGTTCATCTGTCAGAGCATTGGCCTGACAGTTGTTCATGCGTTTCTTTTAACGCAGAAAACATAACTCAATCCACCTTCAAAAACATCCTATAATTACATCTCTCACACACACACACACACTCACACTTTTTCACTAACTAATTCTCATTTGTTAAATCGTAATCACACACACTCTCTCCCAGTTCACAGTCTCTCCGTCCTCTCTCGCTCTTGTAGGGGTGCGATTGAATCAGCCGTACACTCGGACAGTTGAGTCGGCCCCCGAAGTCGCTATGAAGTTTAGGAATGGATGGAACCGGACACACAGGATCCCTTCGTCGTGACGCCGCTGGAGAAAATGGCGTGTTAGTCGGAGGTTGGGGAGACTAGAGAGATAGAGAAAGAGAGAGAGAGATAGAGAGAGAGAGAGAGAGAGAGAGAGAGAGAGAGAGAGAGAGAGAGAGAGAGAGAGAGATATCACAAACCTGGTGAGCTGTTTCCTCGTGATCACAAGTCCAATCCTCAATGTTCCACGTCCTTATTGAGAGCGAGTGGGATGCGGTAAGGAGGTTGGATCCCGTCATGGGGTCTATGGATAGAGAGCTGATAGCATCCGTATGTACAATCATGTGGTGCACCATGGTCCCATCATCCGTATTGAAAACCCGTATCTCTCTATCCGTGTATCCGGCGATAACAAGCGGTTGGGTAGGATGTGTATCAAGGGCTGTTACTCCGCCCTCCTCAGTCATCCCACTTTCCAGGGTCCGGACTACACCAGCGCTACTCACAGCTAATGAGCTGGACTTGAGAGTTGTTGAGTCCCACTGCTATAAGGTCCGGGGAGGTCCTGGGGGAGAGATGTTTTTATGAGATGGGCAAGATATGTGGTTATTAGTTGTAATATAGGACCAGATGGTACATAGTTCTATTTTGGGAAAATACACTCGTAGTGGATTTAATGGATATCCAAGGGATTTATTAAAAAGGTTTTTATGTCTCCCAGGCTCACTTGATATATTGGATAGCAGATGCAGGTCCTCCCACCGGTACCCGGGCTACCAGGGGAGCCTCTCTAGAAATGTCCCAAACACACAGCGTACCATCGCTACCACAGGACGCTACTTCCGTCACACTCTCGGGGTGCAGTGTGAGACCCCATACGGCGTCAGAGTGTCCTTCTAACACCTGGCACTCAATCATCATCTCGTCTGCGGGGGAAGGGGTACATTAGCGAGGTGAGGAGAGGGAGTGAGAGAGAGAGAGTGAGAGAGAGAGAGAGAGAGAGAGAGAGAGAGAGAGAGAGAGAGAGTGAGAGAGAGTGTGAGAGAATGTTAGAGGTGAGAGGAATGAATGTGTGAGAGAGCAATTCTCATCTCATCTTATAGCACCCCCTCATATACGGGATAACAGTTCATGTTGCTGCAGTGGCGATAGATACTGGTGTTCACATGTGTTGGGTATTTAGAATCCTGATGGAAATGGTTCCTATAATGCCCAACATAAGACCACACTAATCATTGGTGTCCGTTATTGGGGCAAGAATCCTTGTCAGCAAATCACTGCTAGATAAAATACAAAATATTACAACCAATCATTTACCGTATGGATCATAAAGATTATACTCGGCGGTATGGGGTATTTTCCAGCACCGGACAGTGGCATCAGCACCACCAGAGAAAAGGACAGACTCCGGGTTTCCCTTGGTACACACACAACTCAGAACGGCTCCTGTGTGTCCGCGGAATGTATAGAGAGGGTCCACATCGGGTCCACCGCTGTAATGTGGTGTTTAGTGATTAGAAACTTATGGTTGGGTTAGTGGTTACAATGGAATGTGGTTAGTGGATGAATTGAAAGGACACAAACGGAGATAAGGATAAGTAAAGACCTCCGTGAGATACCTATATAATGGTACATTTTAAACCCACCGTTTGTGGCCAGTGAAAGCATCTAGATCCCACATTTTGAGGGTTGCATCATCAGAGGCGGTAAAGAGAAGGAGTTTATCTGGGCTGAAACAGAGCTGCCTCACACAGTCAAAATGGGCCCTTACCGAGCACTTCAGAACGGGCTTGTTACTGGGCGCTAGTGAATAGCTCTGAAATAATTATAATTTAGTCATTCGGTGAGTGAGATTGGTTTAGAAATAGCACCCTCCTCTACCCTCCATCTATCTCTTTATCCCTCTATCTCTCCAAGAGGAGGTTAGTAAAGAAATCTGATTTTCTCTCACACTAACACACACACACACACGCACAATCTAATTCCGCTGTATAACGGTCACAAAGGATCAAAATATGCCCCATCCCAGGGTACTGGTTATGTGTTCCCGAGCAAGGCAACATGGTACAGTGTGTAGTTCGTACAGTGTAACGCGGTACTACGTTTAGAATTCTAACCGATGGCACACTCAGAAAATAACACTCATTACTAGATTGGATAAGGAATGATTTATATAACTCGGTGGGACTTCCAAAATTTCACTAAACGGTGTCTCACTACTTGAATCTACTTACATCATAGGTATGTTCAGCATCATTTGCCACTTGGATTCCTGCCAATTCTCCCAGAGACTGAACCGAGAACATTCTATCTTCTATCGTTTCTGTGGGGGAGGGTTCGTCGTACTTAGGTAAAAAATACGTAAAGTGGGGAGACGAACAGTTCAACTAACCAAGTACACACCCTAAACCTAATCGGGACTTGGAGGTAACAGCTGACAACTAACCGGATTTCTTTGGGTCATTATTATGGAGGAAATCAATATCTTTGAAGTCCTTGTTACTTTTTGTCGACACCTTCATCCCTGAGGGAATGTTATCCGTTCCCTTTGGCAGTTGGTTTGGGATCGGAGAGTGTTCCTCCTCGTCATATAGATTCATGGGACCTTCTGGGAGGGAGAGAGAGGGTTAGATGAGAGAAGGAGAGAGAGAGAGAGAGAGAGAGAGAGAGAGAGAGAGAGAGAGAGAGAGAGAGAGAGAGAGAGAGAGAGGAGGACCTTCTGGGAGGGTTAGGTTTTATTTTATTGACGAGAAATTGTATAGCGGTGGGAGAAATGCTGGACTAAGTGATTCTTTCGCCACACATAACATTAGATGTTCATTCATTTCTCACCAGGGTTTTATCCCTAAAGGAGACTAATGGTCGAGCACATGTGACGCAGAATGAAGAAATATAAAATATGGATGGACTGCTGAGTTGTGGTCTAGTATATTAAAAAAGGCAGATCATGCTCGATGTCTCAACATTTGCAGTATAATAGGAGATCTGGGAGGGGGTTTGGAGTTGGTAATTGGCCCCTTCATTAAATATCACGAGGACTTACTTCGGTTGAATCTCTTTCCGTTTCTGTACATACTATCGAGACTATCGTAGTTGGACCATCCCCCTGCCTTCAACCCCCGAGGTAGAGAGTTATCCTTGGAGATGGGGGCTGAAAATCTGACGGGGATTATTTGGGTTATGATAGAGATGAAACATTCCCCAGCAAGAAAAGAGTGTCAAGCGACCTCAACTTCAATTCAACGTGAGGATATTTTGTTACTAAACAAGTATATTCCTTAACTCTATCTCCCTCTTCTTTCTCGATCCTATCTGTATGTATTTATAACCCTATCTCCCTCTTTTCTGTATCCCAGTCCCCTCTTCTCTCACTTGAGCCCACTGCCCAGATCTCCATCCCCAGTCCCCTATACTCACTCGAGGTCATCTCCATCGTCATCATCATCTTCATCTGCCTCTTCTTCATCATCTTCTTCGCCCATGAAATCAAATGCTCTCAAGGCATCCTCCTCTTCTTTTTCTTCGTCCGACTAAAATATGGGAGAAGGGATGTTATAATACAGGAATGGGACCAATGTGAGAAAGAAACTCTCCAATTAAATTATCCCAATTCGAAACATAATCCAAGAGTACTCTCATCTCAACTCAAAACAACCCTCATTAGTACTCACACTATCATCATCTTCATCGAGCATAGGCATCATTTTATTCTCAGCATGCTGCTCAAATGGCATCCTCTCGAGGGCGGGCGATGTACCCGTGTCAGCAACGGGGGGTTTCATTAAGTGATTCACAGTCTCACTATTAGCTAGACTCTGCATAATCCGTAACCGGGCCGTTCTTGTTTCGAGTAACCGCTCTGTTGAGCCTATCTCCGTTAGATATCTGGGGAGAGATGGTGGAACTTGGTATGTCGGAGGGGAAGTTTTAGGATTGGGATATGATATTGAACATGATTTGAAGATGATCGGAATGTTACAATGGAATTACTCACTGTTTGAGAAGGGCTCGTCCCTGTTTCACTTGCATGTTGAACAGGAGGGGGAGGGGGATCCATAATCCCGTCCATTTCATTTTTATCCTCCTCTTCTTCTGCACCGACCTCTCCATTGACACGGACAGATCCCATCCTGGGAGAGAGGGAGATTGTTAATTTCGGGGGAGAGGGAGTGGGGGGTTTGGGAGAGAGAGTTAGATTGTTAATTTCGGGGGAGAGGGGAGTTAGACTGTTATTTTCGGGGGGAGAGGGAGTTAGATTGTTATTTTGTAACAACAAATCTGAGAGCTTCTTCTTGCAGTCCCGTTTGCTGCTCTGCAGCAGTTGCTGTACATTTTTTTACTCGATGGGGGGCTTGCATATTAAGCTAGGCAGTGTCGTTGGTGCGCGGCTGACCGCGCCAAAAAACAGGACATTTGTACAGAGATAGAGGTGTGGCGTGTTACTGTAGGTACTGCGCGCGAGGAACAGGGATCAACTGCTGCGAGAGAGCGGGGGAATGGAGGGAAGGGAATGGAGGCAGAGGGAGGGGCAATGGAGGCAGCTCAGAGGGAAGGAGGGGCAATGGAGGGGGTAAAGGGAGGTGGTAAACAGGGTGTGAACTGCATGTCGTGTTTGCTAGTCGCGAGCGCACTTGCGAGACAAGCAAACACGTCAAGGTTCATTAACAAGCATGCTGCTCAGTCATTTTAGATTTAATACACAATGTAAGGATACCATGTAATAGGTGAGACTCTTGCCGTCACCCTCGTTCAAGTCCCGTGAAAAACGGAGCAGTACACGCAAACTGATGCCCATTTTCCTCGCGTGACCCCGATTCAGCAGTTTGAGACACCAACTCTTTAGGGGGCCATATCTCAGGAACCAGACAAGATAGGAAAAATCGCCGTCTAATGAGGCGTACAGTTTTTAATCTAGTTTACCACTGTACCGGCCGTTTCACTCTCCGACCTAAAACAAAAATCGCAACCCCACAAAACTTCAAAATAATGAAATTCGCATCTCGCATGTCGTGTTGCATGTCGTGTTGCATGTCGTGTCATGTTATTGACGCGCTCGTGTTCAACTCTCACACAGCAGCTGCAGAACATGGCGGGAAACATCGAGGAGTAGAGAGAGGGTCGGAGCCGAATCAAATATTTCTTGATCTTGATCTACTCCATCTCTCAGCTATCCTACCCCTCATCAACTCGATCTCTCAGCTACCCTACCCCTCATCTACTCCATCTTTCAGCTACCCTACCCCTCATCTACTCCATCTTTCAGCTACCCTACCCCTTATCTAGTCCATCTCTCAGCTACCCTACTCCTCATCTACTCCATCTCTCAGCTTCCCTATTAGGGAAGCATAGAGATGGAAACGATTAGGGGTAGGGAATCCCTATCCATAATCGTTTCCATCTCTATGCTTCCCTAGCCCTCATCAACTCCATCTTTCAGCTACCCTACCCCTAATCTAGTCCATCTCTCCGCTACCCTACTCCTCATCTACTCCATCTCTCAGCTACCCTACCCCTTATCTAGTCCATCTCTCAGCTACCCTACTCCTCATCTACTCCATCTCTCAGCTTCCCTATTAGGGAAGCATAGAGATGGAAACGATTAGGGGTAGGGAATCCCTATCCATAATCGTTTCCATCTCTATGCTTCCCTAGCCCTCATCAACTCCATCTCTCAGCTTCCCTACCTCCCATTTACTCCATCTCTCAGCTTCCCTACCTCCCATTTACTCCATCTCTCAGCTACCCTACCCCTCATCTACTCCATCTTTCAGCTACCCTACCCCTTATCTAGTCCATCTCTCAGCTACCTTACTCCTCATCTACTCCATCTCTCAGCTTCCGCCTTCCCTATTAGGGAAGCATAGAGATGGAAACGATTAGGGGTAGGGAATCCCTATCCATAATCGTTTCCATCTCTATGCTTCCCTAGCCCTCATCAACTCCATCTTTCAGCTACCCTACCCCTAATCTAGTCCATCTCTCCGCTACCCTACTCCTCATCTACTCCATCTCTCAGCTACCCTACCCCTTATCTAGTCCATCTCTCAGCTACCCTACTCCTCATCTACTCCATCTCTCAGCTTCCCTATTAGGGAAGCATAGAGATGGAAACGATTAGGGGTAGGGAATCCCTATCCATAATCGTTTCCATCTCTATGCTTCCCTAGCCCTCATCAACTCCATCTCTCAGCTTCCCTACCTCCCATTTACTCCATCTCTCAGCTTCCCTACCTCCCATTTACTCCATCTCTCAGCTACCCAACCTCCCATTCACTCCATCTATCAGCTTCCCTACCTGCCATTTATTCCATCTCTCAGCTACCCAACCTCCCATTCACTCCATCTATCAGCTTCCCTACCTGCCATTTATTCCATCTCTCAGCTTCCCTACCTCCATTTTAACTCCATCTCCACTTCGCTACCCCCCCTTATTTCCCATTCTCACCCCCCAACCCCCCATTCCCCTCTATCGCTCCCTACCCCCCTTTACTCCACCCCTCACTTCCCTCCTCCCTTTTTACCCCCCCTCACTTCCTCCCTCCCATTTACCCACCCCTGCCTCCCTTTTACCCATCTTCGTACCCTCCCCCCCATTCACTCCATCTCTCAGCTACCCTACCCCCAAATTTACTCCCATCTCTGCTTCCTACCTCCTTTTCCCATTTTCCAGTTACCCCTACCTGCCTTTTATTTCCTCTTTCAGATCCCACCTCCCTTTTACCCATCCTCAGCTTACCACCTCCCATTTACTCCATTTTTCCAGCGGTTGCGGACTGTGTGCTACACTCTAAGCAAGTGGACTTATTCAAAATTTTAGTTTTGAAAAAGGCCAAAAAGTCTAAACTCAGGAGACTCTATATCTAAAAGTTACACAGGGGGGACTCCTTAAAAGTCTAAACAAAGGGGGACTCTAATCTACATAAATCAAAATTAGATATAGAGTCCGCCTTTCGCCCGCGAACTCGAGATTTCGGCCGTTGCCGGAAACGGTTTTTGTCTAACCCCTATATAATTTAGAATTTTAGGGCCGTTTTTGGGGTTCGGGGGTTGGGGTTTTGGGTTAGTGTTGGGGTTTAGGTTTTTGGGTTGGGTTAGGATTTTAGAATAGGTGGGGGTTTGGGAATTTGGCGCCAAAAATTACTAGGGGACCTTTCTAAAAATTCTCAAGGGCGGACTTTTTATCTAAAAGTCTACACAGGGAGGGTCTTTTCTAAAATTTTTCAAAAATTTTTAAAATGTAGTAAAGAGTCCCTTTTTGAATAGATCCCCCTTTGATTTAGATAAAGATCCGTTAGCACTAGAGTCCGCCCCCCCCTCCTCCCACCCTCCCATTTAATTTCCCCTCGCTTCCCACCTCCCATTTACTCCCCTCTCTCAGCTACCAACCCCCCATTCACTCCTCTACAGTACCCTACCCTCCCTTTATCCTCCCTCAGCTTCCCCACCCCCCTTTAACTCCATCCCCCAGCTTCCCTCCTCCCCTTTACTCCACCCTGCCTCCCCTTTACTCCATCTCTACTAAACCCCACCTCCCATTTACTCCATCCTTCCTTTCCCCACCCCATTTTCTCCACCCCTCAGCTTTCCCCACCCCCATTTACCCATCCTAGCTTCCCCCCTCCCATTTATTTCCCCTCTATTTTCCAACTTCCTACCCCCGAAAATGGGGTAAAAGGAGGGAGGAATGAAATGGAGTAAAGGGGGGTAGGAAAACTGAAGAGGAGTAAATGGGAGGTAGGAAACGAAGATGGAAAATGGGGGGTAGGTAACTAGAGATGGGAAAAGGGAGGGAGGGTTTCTAAGATGGGTAATGGCAGGGAGGGAAGCGATAGGGGTAATGGGGGGTAGGAAAAACTGGAAAATGGAGTAAAAGGGGGGGAGGGGAGCGAGAGATGGGGTAAATGGGAGGGAGGGAAGTGAGGGATGGGGTAAATGGGGGGTAGGGGAAATGGATTGGAGAAAGGGAGGTAGGAAAGCTGAGAGTGGGGGTAAAAAGGCGGTAGGGGAAACTGAGATATGGAGTAAATGGGAGGTAGGGAAACTGAGAATGGAGAAATGGGGGGTAGGGGAACTGAGAGATGGGGTAAATGGAGGTAGGGTACTGAGAGTGGGTAAATGGAGGTAGGGTAGCTAGATATGGGGTAAAGGGGGGGTAGGGAAACTGAGAGATGGAGTAAATGGGGGTAGGGTAGTGAGAGATGGGTAAAAGGGAGGTAGGGGAAACGAGGGGGGGATAAAAGGGGGGGTAGGGAACTGAGAAAGGGAGTAAATGGGAGGTGGTATCAGAGATGGGTAAATGGGGGGTAGGAAGTGAGATATGGGGGTAAAGGGAGGGGTAAGCTGAGGAAAGGGGAAACGATTTTGGATAGGGTTTTCCCCACCCCTAATCGTTTTTCCCTCCTTGCTTCCCCTAATAGGAAAGCTGAAGGGGTGGGTAGAGAGGATAGGGGAGCTGAGAGATGGACTAGTAGGGGTGGGTAGCTGAAAGATGGGGTAGATGAGGGGGAGGGGACTAAAAAGGGGTAGATGAGGGGGAGGGGGCTGAGAATGAGTTGATGAGGGGGAGGGTAGCTAGAGATGGATGATCAAGATCAAAAATATTGATTCGGGACCGCCCCTCCCCAACTCCCGTGTTTCCCGCCATGTTTTGCATGCTGTGTGAGAGTTAACGCGAGCGGTCCCAAAACATGACACGACATGCAACACACACAACACGACTGCGAGGGGTGCGAATTTCATTATTTTGAAATTTTTGGGGGGTTTCGATTTTTTTTTTTGGTCGGGAAGGTGAAAAGGCCGGTAAGTGGTAAAAATAGATTAAAAACTGTACGCCTCAAACGGGGGATTTTTCCTTCTTTTCGGGTTTCCCGGGAAAGGCCCCCCAAAAGTTGGTGTCTCAAACGCTGAAACGGGTCACGCGAGGGAAAAAGGGCATAGTTTGCTGTACTTCCGTTTTTCACGGGACTTGAACGAGGGTGGGCGGCAAAGGGGTACCCTTTCTGGTATCCTTACATTGTGTATTAAATCTAAAATGACTGAGCAGCATGCTTGTTAATGAACCTTGACGTGTTTGCTTGTCTCGCAAGTGCGCTCGCGACTAGCAAACACGACATGCAGTTCACACCCTGGTAAAGGGATGGATTGAGTGAGGGGAACGCTCATTATCATGGGCGGGAGTTCAGAGATATAGAGGTTCAGCAGATATAGACATGGACAGATAAAAACTGGTCAATACAATTAGAAAAGAATGAAAAATAGATTTTGGACCAAACTTTTTGCTACCAGAAGTCCACCCTTTTTTCGTTTTACAGGTCATAGTTCCAAGCCTAACTGGTAAGATATAATATAATTTTTGGAGGGAAGGAAGAACATGCAAAGTTTAAATCTCTATTTTATCATGGGACGTAGATATCTCAGATTGTGCCAAATCAAGGGTCGGCTGACAGTTTTAAAATATATCCGACATTAAGTGGGCTGCAGCCGGCTGTGGGCAAGAATAAGCGAGGCGGTTAGACGTTAGTAAGGGAGAGAGAGAGAGAGAGAGAGAGAGAGAGAGAGAGAGAGAGAGAGAGAGAGAGAGAGAGAGAGAGAGAGAGAGAGAGAGAGAGAGAGAGAGAGAGAGAGAGAGGGAGAGAGAGAGAGGGGGAGGTGAGTTAGAGGAAGGAACGAGCGAGAAGAAAGGAATTAGCTGTTGTACAGATACACATCGCACGTTTATTACACGGAGAAAAAGAGAAACGAACTACGAAAAGTATTACACTTGATTGCGATGGTGATGATGATGATGATAATGAGGTAGAGTGAGAGAGAGAGAGAGAGAGAGAGAGAGAGAGATAGAGAGAGAGAGAGAGAGAAGAGTTTATAGTTAATAGCATGACTCGTTTTTGGTTTAATCAACTCAAACACTCACACACTTATGACACACAACACACTCACACATTTACACACTAAATCGTAATGGCATCATGTCCTGGAGCTTCGCCAGCTCATGAATCATGTTGCATGAGAAAGGATATAGGGAGAGGGAGGGAGAGAGGGAGAAAGATGGGATAGGATATATGGAGAGAAAGAGAGGGGGAGGGAGAGAGATAGGATATAGGGAGAGGGAGAGAGATAAGATAGAAATTATAGGGCGAGGGAGGGAGAATGGAGTTAGGGGAGGATAGAAAAAGAGGATAGTATATGATGAGGGGAGCTAGAGAGGACTTTCTAATGTCTGAGAATGTCAGATACTCTAAAACGTGGTATGTTGGAATTTCCAAATTGGAAAAATGAAGAGAGGGCATCCTGATTTTGCTTCCTACACATACATATAGCGCTCTAAATCCTTTATTCCTCTTTGTGACTTTCATAAGCTTCCCCTTCTTTATCTTTATCACTCTCTCTCTCTCTCTCACTCCCCCTCTCTCTCTCTCTCTCACCCGTTCTCTCACCCCTCTCTCCTTTTATTCAGCTATACTTATCATTGCATGCCATTATACCTTTCTCCATTACACTACAGACATATGCAAAACCAACGTGTCCGTATTACAGCAGCTTGGAACATGTACAGATCTAACCAAACTTTCTCTCCTTTAAAGATATTATAGTGCTGATATACTATGAAGAAGGTGTAAATATTATTCAGAGTTCCTTTTGGCGACATTCCTAGGATTCTGGATGCCCTCTAGGGAATTAAATTGAAACGCAGCTAACGGGAGCTATTATAATGAGTACTGCTTGTATTAAGAACGGGTGAGAGATGTTAACATAGTGTAATAAAAAGTGAGATACATTATGTACAGTCGGACCCCGATTTAGTGGCATCCTCGGGGGAAAAAAAACCTGCCCCTAAAACGGGGTTCCACTTAAAACGGGGGTGACCCTATTTGGGCCCCTAAAAACCCATTTTATGGCCCCCAAAACCCATCCCAAAACCAGAAAACCTCAACGGGTTTTATGCAATGTTCTGGTTCCCTTGGGGTTTTTATTATCATTTCTGAAATTTGAAATAGAAAACTTTAAAAAAAATTTTTTCCAAAAAATTTTGGGAAAAATTTTTTTAAATTTTTAAACCCCCCTCCCGATTTTGTGTCGAATCGGTGCAGCTTACTGGATATCCTGTTTTGCTTTTACGGGGTTTGAAACGAACCGATACTTGATACCATGCCGTTTGGGGGAAAACCCCCAACAGGGGAGGGAAATAAAAAATTTTAAAATAACTTTTTCCCCCCAAAAATTTTTGGGGGAAACACCGATCAAAGCATTGGCAATCCTTTAAAAAAAATTTTTGGGAAAAAAAAGGGGTTTTTAAAAAAATTTTTTTAAAGGTATACCGCCACGTCCCCAATCCTGTTTTTGAACGGTTTCAATCTTTTTGGCAGGTCCTGCACTAATTTTGACGGGTTTGGGCCCAACGAAACGGGGGATCCCCAAACGAATCGAAAATTTTTTAACGCAATTTGGGGAAACCCGTGATTCAATTTCCCCCCGGGGGGGCCCCTTTGGGGTTTACGTATCGGTTTTGTTTTCCCAACCCCTCTAAATTTCACAAAACATGGGGATAAATTTACTGATTCGAAAAACGTTTTGGGTGGCTGGTGTTTTTTTTTGAAAAAAATTTTTAAAAAAAATTTTACAAAAAAAATTCAAAAAAATTTTTGGGGGAAAAAAAACCTGCCACTAAATCGGGGTGCCCTAAACGGGGGCCCAAAACGGGGTCCCGCCGTATTTTTTTGTATTTAAAATGAATTAAGTGCATCTTGTGATGTTCGGAGGAGAAAGAGACGTGGTGAGAGACACGAGAGAGAGAGAAGTGGGCGTGTATGAAGCCGTACAAGACACCAAGATATACACACACAGTCACATTCTCTCTCTAATCTTCACCCCCGCTTTTCGTCATCCACATTGGCGCTGCCAGCTCTGAATACGGGAAAAAAATTTAATTACTTTGGGAAAATTTTAGGCCACCAAAAATCAAATAAGGGTTTTTACAATAATTGAAATTTGGATATCGAGAAAAATTCATTTCGGAGTATTTTTCGCCCCTCCATACTATCCAAAATGCACCTCGGGAACATTCGTATCAATCTCCCACGTAATATAACACATTTTATTGCTTTTTGATTGAAAAAGTCTTCTGTTTCTATTAAAAAACCCAGAACACTTTCAATACGGAATTGGGTTTTTCTGAGAAACAAACCGTTCTCGGGGCTACTGCTCAGGGGGGATGAAAATTGAATAGAGAGAGAGAGAGGGAAGGGGAAATGGGAAGAGAGAGGGGGATAAAAAAAAAATACCATGGGGAATATTTTTGGGGGGCGAGTTTTCTGGGGTTCTTATTCTTCTTCTCTCTGCTTCCTCTCCTCCCCTCTCCTTTGTAGGGGAAAAGTGCCGGGAAAACCCCTTTTTTCCCTTGTGTATTCGGGTACTGACAAAAACAAATTAACCTCTTTTTTTTTTTTTTTTGGCAAAAAACGAAACCCCCCCCTTTTTTGGGAAAGGGGGAAGTATTAAGAAAATACATTTAAAAAAATAGGGAAAAGTGTGGGGTCTTTTTATTGAGGTGTTAAAATTTCAACCGCTTGGGTGTCTGTGCGTAAGGTGCCTCACATCATACGATTTGCTCACAAAAACTGGTGGATAGAAAATGGGCCCGGGGGGCTCAAAATAACGGTTAGGAAAGGGGGGGGCTTAAAAACCGGTTTGGGGGGGGGGGCAGGGGCTAAAATTTCAAAAAACCGGGGAAAACTACCCTGCTTCCCGAGGGGGTTTTCCAGCATTTTTTCCCTTCCCGTTTTTCACCAAGCACTGAAAATTAGGTTCGTGGGGGCCTTTTCCTCCCCTTGAAAATGAAATGGGGACTCTGAGGAAAAAAAGGGCCCATGGTTGGAATGCGAGAGAAAAGAAGGGCACGAAAAAAAGGGGGAGGAATGAGGGGGAAATAGAGATTTTAAGGAAAAAATAATTGAACAACTACGGAAGATATAAAAGGGAGGGAACATTTGGGGATTGTCCTTTGGGGTTTATACAAAAAGACAATTTTTCTCCCCTTTGGGAGAGTAGGGTTCCTTTTTAAGGGGGGGCCTAAAAAAAATTTTTTTGGCCCCTTTAAAGTTTCCCAGGGAAAAAAATTTTCCCCCCCAAATTTTCCCGGTAAAAGAAAAAAAATCAAAAAAAATTTCAATAAAAGGGGGACTTTCTTAACCCCCCCCCATTTGGGAAGCCCCCGGGACCCAACCCAACCCCTCTTTTTCGCGCCCCCCCCCCCCCCCCCCCCCTTTTTCCCCCCCCCATTTTTTTTTTTTTTTTTTTTTTTTTTTTTTTCCCCCCCCCCCCCCCCCCCCACACCCCCGAAAACCCCCCCCCACCCCCCAAAATTTTTTTCGTTCCCCCAAATTTTTTTTTTTTTTTTTGGTTTCCCCCCCCCCCCCGGGGGGGGGGGGGCCCCCCCCCCCCCCCCGGGGCCCGGGGATTCTTTTTTTTTCCCCCCCCGGTCTCTTTTTCTTCTTCTTTTAGGTCTTGTTTCCCTTTTTTTTGGGGGGGTTTCTTTTTCTTTTGTTTCCTTTCCCTCCTTTCCCTTGCTCTCTCCTTTCATCCGGGGGGTTTTTTTTCCATTTTTTTTTGGTTTCCCTTTTCTCTTTTTTTTTGGTTCTTTTTCTCTCTTCTTTTTTTTCTCCAGGGGTTTTTTTTCTTCCCTCCCACCTGGGGGGGGGCCTTTTTGTTCCCCCTTCCCTTTTTTTTAATTTTTTTGGCCTGCCCCCCTTTTCCTCCCCCTTTTTTTTTTTGGCCCTTTCCCCCCCCATTTGGCAAAACCCCCCCTTTTTTTTCCCAAAGGCCGGCACAAACAAAAATTTTTTTCCCTCTCCTGCTTAACCTTGCGTAGCCTTTTTCCCCCAACCATCCCCACCACCTCCCGGTTTATTTTTCTTTAGGGCCCCCTCCCCCGGGAGGGGATTACTTCTCCACGGTTGCTTCTACTAGGGGTCTTGGGGGGATTTGGGCCCGGTTTGGTTCGGGTTTGGGAATTTTTTAGGTGGGGGTTTCGGCGGGTTGTGAAAAGCACTCGCAGGGGAGCGCCCAGGGCCAGTATCCTCTCCCCTGACCCTTCTTCTCTTTTCATTTTCTCTAAATTTTTTCCCCCCTATCTCTCGCTCTCCTCGCTCTCACTCTCTCTCTCTCTCTCTCTCTCTCTCTCTCTCTCTCTCCTCTCTCTCTCTCTCTCTCTCTCTCGCTATTGACAGTCCGTCAATGGGAGGCAGCCGGGATTTTGTCCTTTAAGTATGCATTTCATGTGTATTTATAAACTCTATCTTTCTTATCATCCTCCTATCGCTCTATCTCTCTCTGTCTATCTCTCTCTCTATCTCTCCCTCTCAGCTCTCTCTCACTTTATATCTTTACCCTTGAGCTTAACCATTTTTCACGAACACTATCAAATCGCACGATCAGCACACGGCTATCACTCCCGTCTCACACACGAACATATACATGCTTGCTCACGAACATTTGACCCCGCTTCCACACCCTGCTTTTCAACTAGCCTCTAGGGTGTCGTCACATGCTACGTCAAGAAGTCCAGTTGACTACATACTGCAAGCTTTACTGTCAGTGATTGGGCAACAGAATTGCATAGAGCACCCGAGATTGGGTGTTCGCAGTATACGGTTAATACCGGTTTCAACTGGATGACTGCAGAGATGATCACCTCACATGTACCGTAAGTTGGGGTAACTTTGTACCACTTTTTAGCATTCTCCTAAAATAACTCCTTGCCAGAACCACACTCGAAAATGTTTGAACCAAATAATCCCGTTCCAGACCCAGTACACCAGATATAACTAGTGAAATTTTTGGTCCCGTATCATTTAATTAGACTAATTAACACGTATTTTAGTGTAAGTGGGGTTTTAGGGCATGGGGTAACTTTGGAATGAGGGTGGACACTTTGGACACATTTTGCAATGATAAATAAATGAACATAAAATGTTTAGGTTTTCGATATGAGCGTTTGTAGAGTTGCCTTAGACCCTCTCTGACTTGTTTAGGACCATATGACCCAGATTCAGCCCAATCCACACCCGTTTTCATCCATCTACTCGCTAAATGTAGTGAATAAACGAGGATTTGGTCTATTTTATGGAGCTAAATCACAAACAACCGTCCTAAAACACATCAAACTTCAATAATTTGGGGTCCCTCATCCACACTCTAGCTTGGTACGTGGTATTGGGCCCCTAGGCGGCAGTATTAGCTCTTTTTACTGAATTGGACCGCCAGGAAGTGGCCGGACACTTATGGGTACTGGCTAAATAAAGGAGTTTTGGTGCCTGTGTTCCTGCATAGATTGTCCACAAGAACTAATAGACTCGCCTAGAGGGTCAATACCATCTACCAAGCTACAGAATGGATGAGGGACCCCAAATTATTGAAGTTTGATGGTTTTCAGGTCGGATTTCTATGATTTAGCTCCATAAAGTAGAACTAATTCTGTTTTTTTATTACCTTAGAGAATATATCGATAAAAATGGGCATGGATCGGGCTATATCTTGGTCAGATGGTTCTAAACAAGTCAGAGAGGGTTTAAGGCAACTCTGCAAACATCAAAAGTTCAAAACATGTAGTATGGGGTAACTTTGGCACCCCGTCCAAAGTTACCCCAAAATTCAAAATATGGTGGGGTAACATTAGCCACCCCAATTTGTCTCAATTAAAGTAATTGGTCGGATTCGAAAAATGGTGCCCCGAATTATTTGATCGAAACCCTTCCACTCTATGGAGCAAACTTGATTCTATCATTTGCCCGGTCAGATCTATGGTACCCATTTTGATTTGAACATTTTTAGCGATTTTGACATCAATTATGTTTGACCCTAATTAGGAACTAATTAGCATAGACTTGGAAAAAATAATTGTACCGTTAGTTAGACATTTGTGGGTCAGTTACTTGTGCACCCAAAAATTTTTCCAAATCTCTCGTTATCTGTTGGTAATTTTGGACTAAAGCCAAATTTTGAAAGTGTCCAAAGTTACCCTGCAAAACAAAGTTACCCCAGATTACGGTATGTTGTATAGACGCTGTCAGACTTAGCCCGCCTGACCTGCCTTCGTGATTGAAGCAAATAGGGTCAGGCAATTGCCTGACAGGGTTCACATGATGAGGTAGGGGGGTGACAGATATAGGAACGATGAAGACGCAAAAAAAAAAAAAAAAACATATATTTTAAACATGAAAGACCTCTAATGGGGGACTTTGTTTATTTTGCCCCGCTCTGTAACATACTGAAACATACTGTCATTGTCCTTAATTACTTCCCTATAATTCTCTCTTACGACAGTGTCTGTCTCACAGTTTGTTGCCGTTTGGTTCCACCGTAATTTCTACACACACAGACACACACACACACAGACATACCGTGTCAATTTTTATATTGACACACACACGCAGTACTACCCGCAGTGCACACACCTACATACCGACAGACACAGACATACACACCCTAGATTTAGCACAGGTCGGTAATTAAACACACACGCAAAAGTATATATCTGTTGGTGCTGGTGGGGGCCTGAGAGAAATCTGTGGAGAGCAACATTACACTAATAGTATACGTGTGGTAACACATTAATTTAGTTCTTCTTCAGACCATGACATAATAATATGACTCTTATACTGGGTGTTCATGTTGGATCTTTACAATCGCCCAAAGAAACATTGAGATTTGATTTGACAGAATTATCTTATGAAACTGCATATTACATATATTTGAACTATAATTCTCTACCAGATCATTCAAGGTTTCTCTTGCGCCCCGTGAAGCCTATAGCAAAGGCCAACGCTTGTCTAGATCCCACATGAACACCCTGTATAATATGCCTACAGCAGTAATATGACATGTTGTTGGTTTAGCTACACACTGTAATGAGCATCTCACAACTACTCACTACTACACCCAGCATACTGAATACTGATGTAACCGAAGGATCATGTTTCATATGCTTAGTATACCACACACGCACATTACAAATGCCATCCATATCCCATATATATCGCCGCCGAAAATTAAAAACGAACCAAGAAGTTGAAAAAAGTATTCTCATCTTCCCGCAAAAATGAGATAACCCTGAGAGCGAGAGAAAGAAAAAGATAGATACAGATAGAGATAAAGAAAGACAGATAAAGAAAGGCAGATAAAGAGAAAGACAGACAGATCCATTAAATTACCTTGAGAGAGTTCCTCTCATCCTCCCATCGGATTTTGTCCAGCTCATAGTTGCTGAACTCGTGTTGCAGGTAGTGAAGTATACCAGGAACTGAATACCTGGTACCCGTGGCACCCCCCTCCAGGCTCTCTGACATCACATGGGGCGTTACATCCCTAATGGTTGTCATGGTTATATGGGAATCAAAGAGGAAAACTATTAAACACTACCCGGGTTTGTCCACCCCTAATGTCTCTTGTGGGTTATGTAGTTTACTAAAGACCAGACAAAGTTTACCGGTGATGGGGAAATTAGGAGCATAAAATTTGTGTTTTAACAGTTAGAAGTCAGGCAGTGTTGTAACAATACTTCTGTCATGTGTGTGTAGATTCTAATCACATGAATAGCTGCAGCAGGACTGGCTGTACGGTGTAATAGTGTATTACACTGTAAATGTGTGTAAAACTGCCGTGGCATGATAAAACAACAGTGCAAAAATGATCCTTTATTTTAAAGTGAATCCGAAAATGGCAACGGAATTTACTTTCATGCAGGACAACATTTTGTTGCAACAGACACAATTTTGACACAATTTTGACAGCAGCTTGTAATTTTCGTACAGATATAGAAGCTCCTATCACCCTAATTTGGCGATCGATTGCTAAACATTAAAATATTAGATATCATTTTTACTTAGCCGACAGCATTGAGCTGACTTTCCACAATAATACCCGACTTGGAAGGAAGGCGGAGGGTCCAACATCCCCCACCACCACACAAGTGTCTGTCGCTACGAAGTACCATAACTCCTTTGCCTGCAGAGCGGCTCGACTTTAGAAGACTCTACCAAGCAACGTGAATACGGCAGAAGACCTGACTTCATTCAAAGTTCTCCTTGGTGAATAGCTAAAGAGATTCCCAAACCATTCCCCGGTGACTGGATATTCTCGACAGAATAATAACTCAATTCTTGACTGGGCACGAATAGCTTCCAGGGGGGAGGCTCTATGAGGAGCTGACACCTGTTCAGTATCTGTGCAAAGAGGGCTACAAGACTACAAGACATCTACAAACGGCAGACACTAAGGGCCTTTCACCTTTTCCAAATATAATTTGTGCTATTTTTTCCGGTACTGCCGTTTTCCGGTTTTTCATGAGGGGCACCACTAGCCGGAATAGCTTCAATAAAGTATACTGTTCTCCTTTACACTTTAGATGAGTTTCGATTATCTAAACGCCCGCTAAACCTAAGCCATCAAACATTTGAATTTCCAAATCACACTGGGCCTTTTGGGGTCGATCTCCCACTCCTTTTTTGTGATGAATTCTTTTTTAAACGGGTGCTGTTAATACGGAAAAGGATGCTACGCTTCTTAGCTGAAGTGGTATTAATAAAAACAGCAAAAGCTCGACGGAGGGACGATTCAAATTTCAAACAAAACTTTAAAAAAAATTCCCGTTTGAAAAAAGCAGACTTGCTTAAATTTTAATAGCGCGCGTACAACATGTACTATCAAAATATCGCGCGCCGTCAATGACGCAGAGCAATGTACAGAACGCCGCGTGTTCCAGACAAAATGTCGTCCTCAGTAAAAAAATTGGTTAACAAATAGTAGATAAAAATTAAATACTTCACTGACACATTATAAATACACAATTTTTTACAAAAACATCCCATCCCTCTCTTTCTTAGGATCATGTTACGTTTTATCATTATACGATTCATAAAGTTAGCCTTGGTGGTAATGGTTGTCCCATCAGTTTGTTAACGGTTAACTAAACAACAAATACATCTCGTAAAATCTTTATCCAATATCCACTGGTATTCAGATCATCTCTCATTTTGTCATACGTCATTCCGTCATGGTGATTTACAAAGCCCCGCCGGAATACACAATACAATATTTTAGTCCCCGTTTATATCTTCCCTTCCCATTTAGCCCAACACGATTATCACATATCACTATCATGGAAGGGACGTCAAGTAACCTCACTACTTAAGGCGGGTGGTGTTATCGTTGCTGAGAGCACCGCAGGTGTTGGTGGTGTCAAGGTAGTAGTTTCTGAGGGGGCCGGGGCCGGAGTGGGCGGTGTTTCTGGGGCCTCCAGGAACCGTAGTGCTTGTTGGAAGGTGGCCCGTGGATAGTGGTTGATGTGCTTTCTTGTCTTGTCACTCAATTGTTCCTAGATAGGGGGAGTATTTGTCTTTTTTGTCCAGAAAAAAAACTGACACCAGTGGACAAACGGACAAAAATTGGTCGGACCCCCCTCCCAAACTAACAAAGAATAACCAACCTTGAGAAAAGCTATGAGCATAACTTTGTTAACTTGACGTTGAAGGATAACAATATTAGAGGGACAACCATAGCACGCCGATATGAGTGTGGGGAATAGCAGGTTCATCGATCTAAGATGAGAAGAATTAGGTTGGAAGTGGTGTTGACTACTGGTCACTGGAACTACAGTAGAGGGAACCCTGGCAAGAAAAGTGAAACACTGTGGCTGTTTCACTTTAATTTAAAGTGAAACAGCCACAGTGTGTACTTCCGAGAGAGATCAAAGAGGGGGATAGCCTTGCTATCTAGACAAGCTTACCTGATATCAGAGAAATAGGAAAATGGAAGTGATGTGAGTAGTTGGAGAATTGATGGACTTGGACCATTCTGGAGTAAAATCTGAAAATACATATTGGTGATGCCATGCTGTTACTAGGGAAATGTTAACCCGTTACCAGGGAAATGTTAACCGGTTACTAGGGAAATTTTACCCCTCATACCTGATTTGATGGGTGAGAGAAGACGACATATCCAATAAGTTGAATACACATGTCCAGCACAGTGTTATAGTTGTTGTGGGTGGCACATGTTAGAAGGTAGTTGCACACGTGCCGTAACTCCAGAGACATACCCTCAGAGTCAAGGACCGACTGAGAGGGAGAGAGGGGTGTTATATTGGAGCTAAAATAAGCAAGAATTAAAATTTAAATCCTGGCCCAAAAAACAGTTTATATCGTGTAAAGCAATTATATATCCATTTTCCAACTACATACCTGTAGAGTGAAGAGAGAGAATCGGGCAATACACAGAATGGTATTCAAAGATTCCTTCACCACTCTTAGGGTGAGGGGGCACATGGGGGAGGGAGAACGGAGGGGGCCATCGTAAAGTAACACCCCGTATAACAGTGTTACTATGTTACACATTTTGGTAAACACCTTGAGGGAGAGAGTGGGGTTGTTAACAACAGAGTATTGGTGGATTTTGAACTGGGAATGTTACAAATAGTGGATAGCTGAAGACGTCTGACATAGATCAGTCGAATATTAGTACTGCAAAATCGTTGTTTCTCTTTAACAAATAATGGAACCCAAAATGGGCCAAATGGGTCAATAAGCCGGGGGTGGCGTACTCCCGAAGCTGTAATTGTCTCTCGAGACTGGAACTTACCAGCGACTCCACAAGTTGTGAGGGATCATTCTTTAATGCCATGGTGCATACTGCAGTGTCGGGTGTTGTAACTGCGATACAACACGCTGATAGGAGCTCCAAGGAGGATAATAGTCTCGTACAGCTACTTTCATCTGAAGAGAGATGGGTGTCATGGCAACGGGAGTCATGGCAACGGGAGTCATGAAAACAGGCAGGGGTCATGGCAACTGCAGGGGTCATGGCAACATTTATATTCGATATTGTTATTATACACTTCAGTAATATAAGTTCAACTTCAATTCGCACACAAAAGAAGGGAGCTGGGGAGTAAGTGTTTCATTCTACAAAAAGATGATAAGTCGCTAAGTGGTACTACTACTAGTAGGTGACGTCACCATGCTAAGTGGTGGTAGCTGTCATGACGTCACCAGTGGTGGTTGTAGCTGTCATGACGTCACCATGCTAAGTGGTGGTAGGTGTCATGACGTCACCATGCTAAGTGGTGGTAGGTGTCATGACGTCACCATGCTAAGTGGTGGTAGGTGTCATGACGTCACCATGCTAAGTGGTGGTAGCTGTCATGACGTCACCAGTGGTGGTTGTAGCTGTCATGACGTCACCATGCTAAGTGGTGGTAGGTGTCATGACGTCACCATGCTAAGTGGTGGTAGGTGTCATGACGTCACCATGCTAAGTGGTGGTAGGTGTCATGACGTCACCATGCTAAGTGGTGGTAGGTGTCATGACGTCACCATGCTAAGTGGTGGTAGGTGTCATGACGTCACCATGCTAAGTGGTGGTAGGTGTCATGACGTCACCATGCTAAGTGGTGGTAGGTGTCATGACGTCACTAATGGTGGTTGTAGGTGTCATGACGTCACCATGCTAAGTGGTGGTAGCTGTCATGACGTCACTAATGGTGGTTGTAGGTGTCATGACGTCACCAATGGTGGTTGTACCTTTTATCCACGTTGTCCTCGTGCAAGTCTCGTTAATCACATCAATTACCTCCTTACACACCAGGAAACTAATCATATCCACCGTCAGAGGTTCACCTGAAGGGATGGTGTTAATTAATTAATTAATATTAGGAGATCATGGATTATATTCAGAGTTGGAGAACACGGGGAAATGTAAATGATGGTTAGAACATCACAAGAGACGCCATGGGTTAAGGGGGCTGCGTGACCCTGAATACTGAAACTCTATAAACTCTGCAGCATGAACAGTAGAAGGATTTAGGATATGAAAACATACATGGGGTAAGAGAGCGAATAAGGGCAGTTGTAAGGCGGGTTAGGTCCACGTGCACAGCAGGTAAGGTAGCTGCAGGTGTCGCAGTTAGGGATTCCACCACATCCGGGAGGTATCTTGAACAGATTTGAGCACCTAGAAAATAGAATAGGGTCAGGTCAATGAGAATAGGGTCAGGTCAATGCTCTGACAGAATAGTTGCGGCGGCGGGGGAGTGATGTTTCAAATTTCAAAAAAAAGGGAAAATACTGCACAAAATGTATCTAGAACATTGAATCTTGCCAGTCGAGTACAGTTGTACTTGCTAGTTACCTGTACTAGATAGAGTACACGAGTGTAATAGAAGTTTCGAGACTGGCGCTATCAACTTGCTGTCGGACAGCAACCCACACAACTGCTCTAGGACACCTGAAATTGTCTGATTTTACAATTTATATCATCTGGGGGGTGCGACATGTTAATTTTGTTAACTTTGTTAATATTAACATCGAGAAAACAGGTGATTTATTAACAAAATTAACAAAAAGTTAACAAAACGTTAACAAATGCCATTTATACGATCTAAATCCCTTTTAGTACGTGTTTTTGGTATTTAACACTTGTTCTGCAAGCAAAGTTGTTCCTTCTGCACGATTTGTATAGGCCTACTACTTCTACTACGGATTTTCTACAGCGATTTGTTCCATTGTGTAAATTTTGATAAAAACTAGCCAAACTAAACCGCAATTAAAGTCAAATGACCCTAATCCACATTTTCCAACCCTAAAAACAAAATAAGATTTATGAATTTACCTTAAAACGAAAAATATCCCAAAAATCAATTTTTCTAAAAAAACACAAGGATTTGTAGCGAAGCAAATTTTCAATCTTTGACCAAAAAATTGATTTTGGAAAAATTGTATTTCTTTTTCCAACAGAAACGTTGTACATCATCTTCTTAAGTTCAAAGAATCTATTATCAATGAAAAATTTCCGCTTAAGTTAGATTTTATACGCTAAATTGAAATATTTGTAACTTTTGGAGTTTTATCGATTTTGAGCCAAAAAACCTGTATGGCAGACTTCGGTTATCGGGGGAGGCCTTGTTTGGGTATAAATGTGTTATATAAGTCGTTAAACTATAAAATTAAACCAGTTAAAGTCGTATTATCAACCAATAAGAACAGTCTTTTAGCATTTGTTAATTTTGTTAATTTTGTTAATTAACGTTAATTAACAAAATCGAAAAAAAGAGGTGATTTATTAACAATTAACATGTCGTCCCCCCCTATCATCTCTAACACCTGAAATCGTTAGATTTTATATATCATCTGGAGTATCAGAAACTTTTATTTTTCAGTTTGTTAAGTCCCAGACTGTTTAAATCCAGTAGTAAATTTACTTTCGATCTGGTAAAGTACTAAACCATGTTTTGAATCGATCCTTTACCTTTCTCTAGCAGATGATTCACATCATTTCTGGTCATGACAGTCCTACTCAGATCGCCCAATCCCTTCTCTCTAGTTTTTACATTTCCCATTGCCTTGATACACTTGGTGAGACGGTTCTTATTTGGGCACTCCAATCCTGTTTCTAGTAACTTGATTGCTGGTAATTCAGGGATCCTGGGGGTGAGATATAGAGGTTATGGGGATGTTGTTAGAGGGGAGTGAGGGGGATGTTGTTAGAGGGGAGCGAGGAGGGGGAGGTTGGAGGGGGAGGTTAGAGGGGGAGGTTACAGGATGAGGTTGTTAGAGGGGAGCGAGGGGGAGTTGGTGTGTAACCTCTCCGTTGACCGGAGTGTTCTACCCAACCCTCGCTTATATTCAGTATGAATTAAAGGAGGGTTGGGACTTATGTACTCACTTATTTACAATCCTAGTTTTAACTTTCTTGGCCCGTTTTCTCAGCATCTTCTGTCGAGTCACATTGTCCTGAGTGAGCGGGCAGAGGTCGTCCGTGTAATTAACAATGAACTGGCTCTCTTTCTCCGCCTGATCAAAATAGTTATCAATTAATAATTAAGCAGCTGGTATGAACTAGCGATCTTAATGAATCAGGGTGCTGTAGGGGGGTTTTGTAGTTACCAAATACTGTGAACAGGGTTAGTGGTTACCATAGTTACCAACTGCAATTCAACTACTGGACCTACCTCATCCTCCGTAGATCGTTGGTGTCGTTTGATCATGTGACCCATAAGTACAGCCTCACTCACTATCTTAACATTACAAGCACTGCACCACTTGGGAGGATCGTACAGGGTATGGGCGGGTAGGTAGTCCGGAACGAGATTACGACACAACATTGCCGCCTTTTCTTGCATCTCTTTGAGCGTAGAACTCGACTAAAAATAGAAAATTTTGAAGGGCAATGTGGATAGAAACTTTATCTTTCTGTTAAAAATGTTGGAAATGAAGAAATTGAATACGTCTACACACACTCTCATGTGTATTATAACCTACCAGTGATTTCTTGTCTCCACCCCTGTCATGCCGGATAAACTCCCTCATTACCTCTCTCTCCAGAGCCTTCTCTCTAGCTCCCCGCTCCATCTCCATCTTATTCAAATCCACCTGATGAGGGGGATCACGGTTAACTACAGGAGATCCGTTGCCGCATTGGACAGAGAGCAGGAGAGCTGCTGCAGCAGTTTCACTGGTCTGAAATGCGCGGCGGAGATGCACACGTGAGAGAATGCAGTCGGTTGTCCTTTACACAGCAGAGTGTTCTCGCGCGCTCCGTATCCCTTCCCGAGATTCGCTCTAAATTTGTGACCAGCACACGCACACACACCCTTTCTTGCGAGACCCTGATTTTATCTTCAATGCTGGCGATCCTTGCCAGTCGGTCTGCTTCAATTGCCTGTTTCCGTCCCAACACGGCCTCCTCTTTTGCGTGTAACTCCTCAGACCTTCTCTTTCTTACTTCCTGAGAGGGGATTCAGAGACAAAATTAGAAAAACCTGAAAATGGCTCCACAACTGTTACAAATGTAGACATGAAGCATACACAGCGCGGGTACAGCAATAAAGAAAGCACACACACACACGTTAAATGACATGAAGGTATCACCTTTTGTCGCACCTGAATTTCTGCTCGTTTCGCCTCCGCTTGCTGCTCCTTGCCAAGCAACTCCATTTTCCTGTTCTGGGCCTCGAGAGAGTTAATAAATGCGATCTCATTCACTTTCATGTCCTCCTCTTGAGCCTAGAGATAGATAGATAGATAGATAGATAGATAGATAGAGAGAGATAATGATGTTCTAATTTGGGTTTTGGTGGTTGAAATACATACATTCGGGCCCCGATTTACCGGGCAAACTTCCCTGATGATATCGGTAAATTGGGATCCGACTGTAGTCGTACAGTTTTAAAAGCTTACCTTGCGTTTCACCTCTGCAATTTTCTGGTCCCGTAGATGCTCAGCTCTAGCTAGTTTTTCAGCGTGAACCATGGCACGTGCTGCCCTCTCCTTCTCCTGTTGCTCCTGTAGGTCCTTGATCTGAGAGGAGAGAGAGGGTGTTAGCTTGGGATGATAGACGAGAGAGTATGTTAGAGAGTATGTTAGTTGGTATTTAAACGAGCCCATGGTGCAGGAAGTATCACTACAAACCAATACAGGTTATACAGGATATTGATGATCGTGACGTCACGATACAGTATGGATCGTGAAACAGAAGAGGAAGATCTAGTTATTGGATGATTGGAAACATGTTAGTTAGTTTCACTATGAATATCTAATAGAAAGTATTGAATTTATGCAATATTATAAGTGCAATAAAACTAAATAAACACAAAATATATATTTTTTTCTGATCCACTCTTTTACACGCCGACAGGCCCAGGCCTTAATTTTTCAGTGTGAAGTCGAGAGAAATACGTATGAAATAAAGAGAGAGAAAGAAAAGGAAACTAATTTACAGGTTGTTTTTTCAAACCAGCCAGTTAGAAATTGGCCCATTATGTGTGTGTGGGGCCTCATAAAATACGAGTGAATTTAATTGAATAATAAAATGTGCATGTGGGTGTGAGAGAAATAGAAAGAGAGGGAGAGAGAGAGACACACAGAGAGAAAGAGAGGTACTGAGGGGGGAGAGTGAATAAGACCTAAGTAATGAGTACACGACTCTGTATGCACGAGGTCTAGATGTATAATATTTTCCACGTGTGGGACCCCACTGCTCGGCTCCACACTGGTGTGTTAGTTCCTCAGCGTCTCCGTACGTGCAGAGCAGTGTGTGTGTGTGGGGGAGAGAAAGCTTTCTCTCTAGTCTTTCGAAAATTCGAGAAGAGAAAGAGGCAGAGCAAAACGGGTATTAATTAATAGGAGAATTAGTGATAGGAAAAGGGTGGTTGACTCTGATGCAGGTAGTGAGACAGGGAGAAGTGGTAGAGGGGTGGAACGGACGTGCGAAAATGCAGAAACAAAATAAAGAAAAGGAAATAGAACACATAAAATACATAATGGGAATGGGTGGTCGTGAACAAACAAACACATGTGGTCTCATTTTCTAGTTGCATGCTGGTAGGTTACATAAATTAGAGAGAATGAGACAGGGAAGATTTACACAAAATGCAAATGACAAACAGCCATGGTAAAGAGAGGATTGTTGGACGAACAAACCAACGTGCACTCCAAAATAATTAGTTACCTGTTCTTCTTTCATTTTAATTCTTTTCAGCTTGTTCGCTTTCTCTTCCTGTATCTGATCCCTCTTAACTTGAGCCTTGGCCTGTTGAGAGAAGGAGGGTTAGAGAGAGAGAGAGAGAGAGAGAGAGAGAGAGAGAGAGAGAGAGAGATAGAGGGTGAGAGAGAGAGAGAGAGCACAATGGAATGGTTACCATGGTAACGACATTACATTCCGTGTGTTACTTTGCCATGGCAACCAGAGAGAGAATTTAGAGATCTGCAGCTACCGGTACATTACCTAATTCCAACTACCAACGGGTAAATAAATTTTGAACACAGCACGGCCGTACCTTATAAAAGGTGTGAAAATTTATCAAAACAATGATCACAATTTTTAAAAGGGAGAGGTGATCTTGGTTGTTTGTAGAATCTTAAACAAACACTTAACACACTTAGCAGCCATTTTGATATTTTCTTAGTGTAGGGCGCAGGCAGATCAAAACAGTCCCAAATTTCCTTTTTCCCAGACCATTGAAACCTAAGCTCACAAACCAACCACCATTTCCCAGGTAAGAGCCCCATCCGAAATCATCAGTCTGCCCCTCTCCCAGTCCCCCTAGTACTCACCAGTCTGCCCCTCTCCCAGTCCCCCTAGTACTCACCAGTCTGCCCCTCTCCCAGTCCCCCTAATACCCCACCATTCTGCCCCCCTCCCAGTCCCCCTAGTACTCACCAGTCTGCCCCTCTCCCAGTCCCCCTACTACCCCACCATTCTGCCCCCCTCCCAGTCCCCCTAGTACTCACCAGTCTCCCCCTCTCCCTAGTACTCACCAATCTCTCCTGGTAATTCTTCAGCACATTATCCCCCGTGTTCCGCCGTCTACTGGGGGAACTAAGCCGTTGGTGGAGCTGGGGAGCCTTCCCCGGGGACCTGCCCCCACCAGAGGACCTGGAGTTTGGAGAGCGGCCAGGAGATCGGCCCGGTGAGAGGCAGTTCCTCTCCTCTTCCTCCTGCGAGTAGAGGTCGTTGGAAAGCTGGGAACGTAGTGATGGTGATTGTGGTGCTGCCTGTGGGGTGAGAGCAGTGAGTGGGGTTTACAATTGGTGTGGGTATGTTTGGCGCAGTAGATTCAAGGGGTTATTGCCGTTTGTACTTTGTTGGGTGTTTCAATGATTGGAGTGAACGCCCCATTTATCGTCATGCAGACTACAGTTTTAGCTATTTCATGAGGTTCAATAAAGGGGTTTCAATGAATAGATTCATCTCCCCTATATGTACATGCAGTTTTATTTTTCATGAGGTTCAATAAAGTGGCCCTAATTAAGGTTTGTGAGTAACCTAAAGGCACGTACATTGAGCATTCATAAAATCAAGAATTACACACATTATGATTATGGAATTTCTGAGTCTGATTCTGAAATCTCGGGTGGAATTCTTTTCAGAGGTCTCTACTGCAATGAAACATTGTACATCGTGTATATACAGTTTGTGCAGTGTGCACCTTTTGGGATTCATTTACTGTTTACACTTACTCATATTACCATCTCTCTCTTTCACTATCCCCCTCTCTTTCTCACTATCCCCCTCTCCCTCTCTCGCGTCTCCTAGAGATCTTTTTACATGAATGAGTGATATGCACACGACACGCCTTCAGTAGCAACAAAGTGCTGTTATAGTCGCATGCTGTGAAATGAGGACATGTTGAAGATGAGAGAGAGAGAGAGAGAGAGAGAGAGAGAGAGAGAGAGAGAGAGAGAGAGAGAGAGAGAGAGAGAGAGAGAGAGAGAGAGAGAGAGAAAATGTCCGGAAGTTGACTCACAACCTACTTCAGCCTTCAGTATCTAATAAGTACTTGCAGCTATGATATAATCAAAGTATCACAAAAATTAGCCTGGTGGTTCCCGCCTGTTTGTCGCACTACGTACACAAACACGCCTGATGCCGAGGGAATTCATTATACTGTCCTATTTAGGAATCTATTTAAAAATTCTCCAATTAGAGGACAACCATCATTTGGTCGAACCTAAATGATCCTATCATGCCTTTCTGGTAAGATGATTTACACTTAACATGTCGTGATTTACTGTCTACAGATGGTTTACACACCATCTTATTAACAATCACTATTGTGCACACTTTGTTTATTAAACTGGGATGCAAAGAGAAAAGGGAGCTGCCACTGGGACTCATGTGTCTGGCTATCTTCCAATAATTAGCGTGCACGTACACGGTCGGAACAAGACCGGAACTGCCCTGTTTATGTGTGTGGAGAGGGGCTATGAGTGTCCTAATAAAACAGGAGCAGAAATTCTTCCAATCAAAGAGTGACGTAACGGCTGTACGTGGTATGACGTTATATGACTGGTAGTGTCGGGATAAAAATACGTGATGCTAGAAGCTGTTGTATTTGACATGTAAAACATGCACACATGCACAAGATAGGCCGAATAACATTACAAATCGTACACTGACACATTGACAATTGTCAGAATCTGAACTGTTTTAGTGACAACATGAGTTACAGAACCTAGCATGCATTATATCATTACTGTAACATTACTGTAACATTACTGTAACATTGCTGTAACATTACTGTAACATTACTGTAACACTACTGTAACATTACTGTAACATTACTGTAACATTACTGTGACATTACTGTAACACTACTGTAACACTACTGTAACATTACTGTAACATTACTGTAACATTACTGTAACACTACCGTAACATTACTGTAACATTACTGTAACATTACTGTAACATTACTGTAACATTACTGTAACATTACTGTAACATTACTGTAACATTACTGTAACATTACTGTAACATTACTGTAACATTACTGTAACATTACTGTAACATTACTGTAACATTACTGTAACATTACTGTAACATTGCTGTAACATTACTGTAACATTACTGTAACATTGCTGTAACATTACTGTAACATTACTGTAACATTACTGTAACATTACTGTACCATTACTGTAACATTACTGTAACATTACTGTAACATTACTGTAACATTACTGTAACATTACTGTAACATTACTGTAACATTACTGTAACATTACTGTAACACTACTGTAACATTACTGTAACATTACTGTAACATTACTGTAACATTACTGTAACATTACTGTAACATTACTGTAACATTACTGTAACATTACTGTAACATTACTGTAACATTACTGTAACACTACTGTAACATTACTGTAACATTACTGTAACATTACTGTAACATTACTGTAACATTACTGTAACATTACTGTAACACTACTGTAACATTACTGTAACACTACTGTAACATTACTGTAACATTACGAGTGACTTTATATTCGACTCACAAGGGTTTCAGTTGAAACAGAGCTATGTTCGCTAATCTGACGTTTTCGTTTGGAGATCATAACTCGATAAATGTTACTTTCCTCCTGTGTAGATTTCAGAAATATAGAGAGGCTACAAACAAAACCCGTACTATGTTTCCATGTTCCCATGGTGACGAAAGGGGGGTCAAAGAGAATACAGCGAGTTCTAAAGCACAACAGAACGGGCTGTCAGCGCACACAATATATGGACATGGGACTGGAATCTCATAACAGACAGCTGAACAGCATTGAACAAACGCCCAACAGTAACACGGTATCATTTCAACTCACCTCACTGGTAGGATAGTAAGAATACTCCTCGTTTATAGTTTCAGTCTGGATACTCTTGCACTCAAAACTAATCTCACGCTCCAGATCCTCAATGACAGGTGTTATTCCATCCTCTGTTGCGGGTGTTATTATCTCGCTCAGGATCTCCTCCGTAGAACTATCTACTGTCAGTGTCGTGGGAGGTGCAGCAGCAAGCTCAGTAGCCGGTGAGGGAGGGTTTGTAGTTGTGGTTGACGTGGTCTTCTTGCCTTTTGGTTCATCTTTCTTCTTTCCGGTTTTGTCCAGGGAATCAGAGCTCTTAGAAATTCCTTTGCTGCTTTTACCCGGGTCAAGTTTGTTGGCACCTTCCAGTGATCGAGCCTTTGAAAGCGGTTTAGAGGTGGTTGTGGAAGGTTTAGAGAATGGTTTTGAGGCGGTCAATGTCTTTTTCACAGGTTTTGGCGTAGTACTTGAAGCCGGCTTAGAAACTGGTTTACTTGGCACTGGTCGTGATTTAGGAACCGTCGCTCGAGATGGTCGGGCCTTTTCAATTGAGTCACTTGATTTAGTTCGGGACCCGATGTCAGGCTTAGACTTATCTCCAACTACTTTCGGCTTAACCTCTCCTGTGACTGACCGGGGTTTAACTGCTCTCTGGGTAAGATGCGGTGAGGCGGTCTTACCTGATCTCACAATTGTATCAGTGGTGCTTTTTCCAACTCTAGGTTCAGGTTGCCCTTTGTTTGGAATTGTTTTAACCCTACTTTTTCCTGAGGACACACTCCAACCATCTTCACTGATATGGGACGTCTTGGGTGGTCGGGCAGGTTTACTGCTGAGGGGCAGAGACCTACTTTTGCTAACTGTAACTTGCTTCTTTGTGGTGTTCTCGGGGGCCTGTTGAACGTGAGAAAGGTACCTACTGGGCGTTGACTGGTACTTACTGGCCGCTGATTGGTACTTGGAAGAAACTTGTTTCTTAGGAGCCGTCACGGGCGGACTATCTGATT
Source organism: Hormiphora californensis (assembly GCA_020137815.1). Classification (NCBI taxonomy): domain Eukaryota; kingdom Metazoa; phylum Ctenophora; class Tentaculata; order Cydippida; family Pleurobrachiidae; genus Hormiphora; species Hormiphora californensis. The sequence goes on from CM035356.1 coordinate 5,853,973, forward strand.
TGCCTTTTCTGACTAGATCAGCCCAGGATGTTGATCGGGCTAGCGGGTTCGTGGGCAGAGAAATACACGAGTGAACGGAGCTAGATGACATAGTTGACAGTCCAGACTCGGACAACACATCCACTTCTTTTGTGTCTCCATCAGCTGAACTAGCAGATACCTTCACCGCCCGGGCTGCCTTTACAGGAGGGTGTTCCTTAGTAGGTTTTGTAGCAGCTGAGGGTGGAGTTGGTGGTTTTCCTGTTACACTCTTACCACTGTCCTTCTTCTTCCTCTTGACTGGTACCACGTCTCCCGCGGGAACAACCGTCTTCTCTCGGGTGGTAAGCGGAGGTTCCTCCTCCTTCCTCTCGGTAACGTCCGGACTCGTAGGAAGGCTGTGCGCTGATCCATCTGATCCAACGTGTACAAAGTTATCGGAGCTGGAGGAAGAGAGGGCACCAGCGGACACCATTGTCCAGTTACCCTTCTCTGGGCTATTAGGGATGACAATAGCTGAACTGTCGGTGCTGGCAGTAGTCGCTGAACCGTCTGCTTCGGATGTGGTGCTAGCAGCAGTCGCTGGACCGTCTGCTTCTGATGTGGTACTAGCCGTAGCCGCTGGACCATCTCCATCTAAAACAGGCGGTTGTTCAGTCGAGCTATTATCGTTGATGGCTTCTTCCAGCTTTTCATTCAAAATAATGGAATCACCACTAGTGTTGTGTTTCAAACTGAAACTATCAGATGTCTCTGTGTCGGTCCTAGGCTTCGTTCCCTCCACTTCCCCAGAATCTTCCATGTTTTTAGATTCTGTTGTAGCCTCATCACTAGAAATTTTCAGTGAGTTTTCTTCTTCTTTCGCAATTTTTGTCGGAGTCTTCTCCTCTTTAGGAGCTACTTCCCCGTTAGTCAATACCTCTTGTTTACTCTCCTGATCAACTACACTGCTTTTGGGAGCTTCCTCATTTATCTCTTGTTTCTCTTCCTGCTTTACTTCCTGTTTCTCTTCCTGTTTCACTTCCTGAATCTTCTCATCCGGTATTTTGGACTCAATGATCTCCACATCTTTTTCATCTGATTCTTCCACTGTATTTGATGTGCTATCAGGAATTGTCTCCACTACATGGTTGACTACTTCGCTCTCAACATCTTTACCAATTTCAACTGGTTGTGAAGCTGGAACCTCAGGGGACTGTGACGTAGGTGCAGCCTCAATAAGCGGCAGAGTTTCCACAGGCGGAGATGAATCCTCGGTAGGCTGTGGTTCAGGGGATGCCTTTTTAGTGTGAGATGCAGCTTTTTGTGGTGGCGGTGGAGATTTCTTTAGCTCGCTGGTTGTTGTACCCGGAGTGGGCACCTCCTGAGGTGGGTCTAACGTATCCAGCTTACTCTTAGGTTTATACCCATCATGTCCACTCTTCCTCGACCTGTGTCCCTTTCCACCGTAGCCCTTTTTCTGGTGACCACCAAACTCAGCAGCGGGAGGAGGGAAGGGTGGGAATTGTTGGAATTGACCCCCGGCACCACCACCCGGTGGAGGGGGTGGGAATCCCGGGGGAAACTGTTGATTGTACGGGATGAAGTTGACCACATTGGGATCGAGCATGGGCGGCGGATAGGGAGGACCGGGTACTTGGTACTGGTACGGCTGAAAATAAGAGTTGTATAGATAACTAAATTTATAGATAACTTAATCAAGTTAATACGTTTCAAAGCGAGGAGTTTAATATTTTAAAGGGCAATCCTACACCTACTGTACCTGTGGAGGAAGATATGGGTAATAGAACAGCTGTGGATCCCCATTAGGAGGGAATGGAAGGGAGGGTTGTTTGATCGCCGAAACAGGAACCTCCCACGCAACCGAGTTGGGCCGCTCAGCTGATGCTTCGTATGAGGCCTGGACCTCTATGTACTGGATAAGACCCTCGAACTCTTTAATCCGATTATGTAAAACCATAATGGCTTCCTGATGGAAATATTATATGTGTTGGGTTACACTGATATATTTACTCGGTGTTCTATAACCCATTGTTTCTAACCATTATATTAGTGGGGTAGGTGAAGTGAAGTTGGTTAAACCAAGTTGATTTTCTTACCTTACATTCCTCAATATCCCCATCTTGCTCACACATCGAGTAAATATACCCCACAGCACTGAAGAAGATTACAAGATTAAATCGATTAGAGACAGGATACTTGACAGAGGAGGTCGAAGACACAATGGAAAATAAATGTATAAATGAAAGAGACAACTATTCTGGTAATTATTACCGTTTCAAGTTATCGAATAAGAAGCGCCAGTTTTGTGACTTGGCATCGGTAGCGGTACCACGAGACGAGCGCTTCTGCTTTTGACAGGATTCATTGTTCATTCCTAAAATAATTTGAGGGTTATACTACAGTTATACTAATTATTCTCTAACAACATCTGTCATCTAATGCAAATTTGACCGACATGTGACACCGTACCACAGTCATTTCGATGGCCAGTCAGTGGCACCAAGATCGCCATATCATTGGGAACCGAAGTGCAATGCAGTAGGGCCTGTTTGTCTTTTAAGACCTGCTGGCTACTTTTGCTTTGAAATTGGTATGTGCCGCTAGTATGGGGACTGCAGCATCTGCAAGAACTCTGACACAGTTGTTTCATTTGGTGAGGGAGAGAGAGAGAAAGAGAGAACTCCATGACGAGGTGCGGGTCTCATGGTGGCTATGATTTGATTTTAACGACCGCTACGGTGAGTTACTGGGATACAGTAAGAAAGATGGAACTAGGCCTGATAAAACTTTACTCATATATTCAATACGCAGGTAATTCCTTGGTAGATTCTCACAGGGCTGACTAAAATGGGGCTACTGAACAGTTTAATAATGACTAGACAACCCGTCAAGTAGGCCTTACTACTAACCATCCCCGACCAACCCATGATCACATGCTCAATAGCGCCTCATGAACAATGCACTATCTTTACACAGAAACACAAAACACAGCGAATACGTATAGTAATCGAGAACCGCTTAGTACTGGTAATCTGTCATTACAATAAGTGAGTAGAGATCTCCCTTCAGACACTGCTCGGAATCTAATTGGACTTCACAAATGATAACAAACACTAAAATTTGGTTGATTTCGTTCCCCTGGAGCCCGGTTGTGGTGCTATGCTCCAATCCCCAAACCCCCTTATAAGCTGTATAAATACAGCTCTCTACATATCATGATATTTTGGGTACGATGTCCCCTCCCTAAACTTAGCACGCACGACATCGTGAGAGAGGACATGGTGTAGGAGGGAAAAGATGGGATATCATAACCAACATAATATTCAGTAGTTGTGAAAAAGTTGTGATGTTTGAAAACTCATTTTCCAGCACAACCGATGAGATGAAATGACGAAATTAATGAAAAAACCACCTTGATATTGAGTTATTAAATGAGATAGGACAAGCGACAAAACACGAAAGAATGAGAAGCTGTAATACAGTACATAACAGTAAATAGAGTGGAAAGTGCATTAAAGAAGATCATCCGATCTTTTGAAATAGGAGCTCTAGGGAAAGAAAATAGTGGAACAGAAGGGGCATTATCCAAAATTAGGCGCTAAATAGATGAGGTGTGACAACGAACGAGAGAGAGATAGAGAGATAGAGGGGGAGAGAGATAGGAGTATGATTCATCGGCCCCCTTGTGAATGCAGGAGGGGGAACATGGTATCAATAAGAATTACAGGGGAAAGTTATAGCAAGGGATCGTAGTGTGGTCACAGCTGTGAGATCTCCACGCTTTCCCATGCGCCCCCACAATAAAGAGTGAGAGAGAGAGAGTGAGAGAGAGAGAGAGAGAGAGAGAGAGAGAGAGAGAGAGAGAGATAGCACGCGAGATAGAGAGAGAGAAAGAGAGAGAGTCAGATAGTTGGTAAGTAGATTGAAAGAAGAGACAGCGGAAAAGTTGTAAGATTGAGAGAAAGAAAGGAGTGATTATAACAACATATTGCTATGTATACGGAATATGACCAGTGACCACCCAAGAATAGAAAACCTACCTCATTACATTGTATAACAGGAACCGACCGAATCAGGAAATACTGGTCCCTGATTGGCTAATAACCAGTCACGTGACCTAAATAACGAGTTTTGATTGGTTGTTTACTTGTTTCGGTCGGTTCCTGTTGTATAATGTAATATATACCCACTCTCTGTACTCTATCAACTAGGTGAACGAAAGAGTTCTGAGTTAGTGTACCAGATAATTAGATGAAAGATCTATGATCTGTCTGAAGTACATAACGTCATATTATCTGGACGAAGCACATAGCACGATAACATCTAGATGCATTGGCACTGGTTTTGTTAATCGTCAGCCATTCCTAACCCTAGTATATCCCAGAGATGCAAACCAAACCAGCTAATGTGTTACCATTTCTCAGGGGCTAACAGTTGAAGACAATCTCTCCGTGGTGGTAGAGGCAAGTATCCAACAGCTGTCGTCATCCCTACACGAGGTTGCGAAACAGTGTGCAAAGGAAGACACAAACATGGATAACATCGTGGATCAGGAAATGGCGGTGAGTACTCGGGATACAAACAAACCTTTGGAGTTCGACTTTAAATTTAAAACTTGTTAATATTTACAGGCAACAGCCAGTGCAGTGAACGAAGCAGCTGCAAGGATACAAGAGATGCAAAACAATAGTCGGCAGAAATACAGTGGTATCGAGTTAGAGGTAAGCGTTTAATGAAACTTCAGAATATAATAGCTTTGTACCGAGAACAGTCCAATTAAATTGGATTGTGAGTTGTGTATTTGATTTGGCAATTCTAAGAATTTGGTATCTTGACAGTTGTAAGTTCAAGTTCAGATCTGACATGTACAAGTTTTATAAGAGCATCTTATCCCCCCCTCTTTATAGCGATATCATTCAGTTTTGGTAACTCATGAGTTAGCTCTGCTGAAGATAATTGGGATAGAGGGATTGTTGTGTGCATGTAGGCTGGTAGCGTGTAATGAATAATGATACATAATCTAGGTATCTTATATCTGCATGTAGGTATATGGAATTTCTAGCAGGAACCGACCGAATCAGGAAATACTGGTACCTGATTGGCTGATAACCAGTCATGTGACCTAAATAACGAGTTCTGATTGGTTGTTTACTTGTGTCGGTCGGTTCCTGATTTCTAGGTGTGTCAGTGTCCCCGAATCTATCTTAGAAAACAATGAAAAAGAGCAAGTTTTCCAACTGGATAGAGCACTCTCGCAAGATCCTTTTTCTACATCTTAGCTTAGTAAACATAACTATGTTTTTAAATATCCCTAATCCGCAGGTCAGTGAAAAGATCTTGGGTTCATGTACCGATTTGATGAGCAGTGTGCGAGAGTTGATTATCTCTAGCGCTGCATTACAAAAGGAAATCGTCGTCGCCAGCCAGGTAATTAAATGTTTTAATTTTCTGATCTATTATGAAGCTCCTATATGTATCATCAAATTGACAATTTGACATGTATCTACTGACTTACACTTGACTTACACTTACACTTACAGAAACTGACAGATGAAGGGATGAAAATCACAGGGAAAAAACGACACCGAGCTGAAAAACTAAATAAACAAACAACAAAAAAACTAAACAAAAAAACTAACTAACTTAAACAAACACAACTAACACTACAACTAACTAAAACAAACAAACAAACACCCAACAAACTAAACTAAACTAAACTAAACTAAACTACTTACTAAATCTAAACTAAACTAACTAACTAAACTCTAAACTACTAAACTATCTAACTAATCATAATAACTCTTCTCTCTCCTATATGTTGCTTTCCCCACACCAGATATTCAAAGCCATTTAGCTCTCCTACGTCCTATCAACAGTGGTTCAGATCATTCCTCTCTGGTAGAGCAAGGGGGAAGGGAAACAAAAACCAAAATGGTCTCAAAATAATCCTAGAGTAACATAATTTTCTAGAAGAGATAAAAGGGGAAACAGGAAAGAGAGAAAATAAGAACAACAGCCATCTTCAAAAAGAAAGTGAGGCAGCGCCAATATAAAGAAATATACTCTTTTAAAAAACGAAAAGATCTAGCGAGAGAAATCCATCTCTCTACTCTGAGCACTCGCCATCTCTCATACCGGCCCTACTCCCGTCTCTCTTCCTCTGCGTATCTCTCATCTATCTCTCTCTCTCTCCTCTCTCTCTCTCTCTTACTCCTCTCCCGCTCTCTCTCTCTCAGACCTGGCAAACCCATCTTTCTCTCAAAAATTTTTCCTCTCCCACCCTCGTAGGCTTTCGCTAATCCTATCCATCCCTTACCCCCTCTCCTATAACTCTCTCTCTCTCTCTCTCTCTCTCTCTCTCTCTCTCTCTCTCTCTCTCTCTCTCCCTCTTCCTCCTTCCTCTCTCTCCAACAGAACCTAGGCGGAAGTGCAACAGACTTCTACAAAAAACACAGTCGCTGGACAGAAGGTTTGTTGAGTGCTGCCAAGGCTGTTGGATGGGGAGCCCATACCCTGGTTGGGACAGCAGATGAGGTCGTCAGTGGGTCAGGGAAATTCGAACAACTTGAGGTAATAATGGTTAAATTGTTTAGTGTTCCCCCCCTTCCCCATGTTAATGTTTCGATGATAGTTACATATTATAGTTTCTATTTACTGTCGCTTAATTAATGTTTATTGAACGGGGGCGAAGGAATAAACACTGTTCAACACATTGATATATCCTGCAGTATCTATTGAACCCTGCATATATTACGAGTGGTGGTGGTGGTGGTACAGATAGGTTATAGCGTGCCAAACTCTGCCCGTTAGGGCAGAACGACATTGCAACCTCGTCATAGCGTCTGTCATCGTGTTGTGGTCAGTTGATATCATTGCATTCTTATTGTCAGTCAGTCATTGTACTTGCAAGACACTTACGCAGCCCCCACGGTTAAAGGTCGGTTGCACTCTTCGCATCTCCGCCCCGTGAGGACATTGCAGTTATCTTGCGAATAATCAAAAAGACAAGTTAGGGGGCAAATTTTCAAGCTTGGGTGTTCGTGCAGGTAGGCCTGTTCGTTTGTTTGTTACGACGACGGTCCGTCGAGTGGACACTTCTCAAGCTTGGGTCTGGGGTAGTCTGTCTTTAGTAGCTCTAAGTCTAATTAAGTTATTGAATGGCGAGGTTTTACTCCAGTATCATTATCAATTGCACACAATGAATGAACAGACAATACGGACAGAACTTACAGCCTTTTGATTGATCATTATCTCAGGGTTACCATGTGTTGTTATATTGGATTGAGCGTTGATGATGAATTGCTATTCGTATCATTCCGAATTACTCCGGGATTTTAAATTGTTGATTCTTTATCCATCGCCGCCATTTCGACTAAATTGACGTATGGCGCGAGAATTAGGCATTCGCTCTGCTGCTATGCGCCGCGCTCCGCACAACCATGATTCCAAAAAAGGATAAGACCCGCCGACAAAAATGTTTTGTTTATTTGAGTGGGTGATATAAGACACGCCAGGTGTGTACCACTTTTAGGTTCCTTATGTGACCAATCGTGTCGGCTTGCTGTTTAAATAAAGGAAGAACGAGGTGAACTGTTGAAGACCGGGGATTAGAAAAGCGCTGCGTGTGGCACAGAACAGGGGCCTATAGGGAGCAGCAGCCTGAAGCGTTTGCCAAGTGTTATGACCCCTTCATCTTAAATGTGAGATCTCTAAAATAAGATCCTGTTTGAGTACTGTTTGGTAGCGGTTCTTTTTCTGTCATAATTTCATGATCTCTTCGTCTTTTAATAGCTATCATTCTCAATAAATAGTTTTATTATATATATTACGAGTATTCAGTATTTGTCTTGTTAGAACATAACAACATTCAAAATGTCCAAAGTTAATACCACCCCCCCCCCCATAGTGCTCCTCAAAATCACTGCACTTGATATACCATTACACTTGGTAAACTTGATACTACCCCTTCCAGGTGACATCTCACGAGATAGCAGCTAGCACTGCCCAACTGGTGGCTGCCTCCCGGGTCAAAGCGGACAAGGATTCACCCCATTTCGGCAAGGTTTGTAGCGCGCCAAGTCTCCCATCTGACCAAAGTACCCATAACTTCGCGCAATATTGAGCCGCACAGGGCCTCTAAACATCTCATCCCCTCTTCCCCGATCATCCAATTCCACACACAGGTAATTGGGGCCTCTAAATCGGTAGCAACTGCCACCGCTACAGTTGTTGCTGCCTCAAAACAGTGTATGAAGATGACCGAGGAAAGCAAGATAGTGGGCGTGGACTACAGCCAGCTATCCGCAGTACAGGTGATGCTCAATATAATAAATCACAACAATGATATCTCTGGAGACTTTGTTGTTATGTCACGTGACACCGTGTTATTCTTAGGTTAAACGACTTGATATGGATATGCAAGTTAAGATATTGGAGTTGGAGAATCAGTTAACTGAGGAGAGGAAAAGATTAACGACGATGAGGAAAATGCACTATCATGGAGATGGTAATGAGGACGGAAGTTAGGGGGAGAGAGAGAGCGAGAGAGAGAGAGAGGGAGAGAGATAGAGAGAGAGAGAGAGAGAGAGAGAGAGAGAGAGAGAGAGAGAGAGAGAGAGAGAGAGAGAGAGAGAGAGAGAGAGAGAGAGAACAATCAGTGCTTGTCTTGCAACAAGAGATATACGTTGAATTTATTTTTGCATGATTTCACCCGTCACCTTTTAGAGTTTATCCATATCATATCTTAAACTGTTTTCACAACCTTTAATCCTACTGAATATACATCGACAGGTCGACGGGGCTAGGGATGCCGGACAGACAGACACAAGACACACCGACTAACTTTTACTAGTGAATGTATGGGTCACGCCCAATGTTTTTAATAAAGTCATTCGGACACATGATGATATTGAATCCCGAACATATTTCGTAGCATATTTGCCAAACAGTATGTCTATACTATATTGTCTACCATCATGCATTGGTGTTTGAAGTCATTTAACCAGTTTTTTTGGAAGTTCACCAATTTATTAGAGCCATCATTGTGAGAGTGAGCGTATAAATATGATTTGTATTTAAACACGGAATGATTATGTATGTGTGTCTAAACCATGGATTCTTAAAACTCCACAAACCAACGTGTTGTTGTTTTGTTTATTGCGGTACTTTCACTTCCACTTCCACTTTCAACCGGCGTGTTGTCTCGTGTTGTGCGCGCGGTGTGCTCCCATTCGTGTGTGCGTCGGGCGCGCGGCGCACCACAGATCAGGAGTACTTTCCACCGCACCGTCGGTAAAGTGAACACGCTGGTCAGAGTAGACCCCCTTAGACGGCACGCGCGGATATAGACCTGAGCGAGTGTGGAAAAGTTGAGGCGGAAAAAGGTGAAAGGATTGAGGTGTATTATGTTTACCACACACACAAACCGTGAGACAGTAGGGGCCTAGCTAAGTTTTGGTAATGAAATTCCCCCTCTGCGCTAGCTCACAGAGGGGTAATAATATCGCTTGTACGGCGGGAAAAAAATTCCTGTGTCCAAACTACAAAACAGAAAGTTCTAATTTTTTGAACATACCGAGGAAATTGTCTGAGCTACCATTACATACCGGAATTTTTCGATATTTTGGCGATTAACACTGTTTTTGTTTTTGGAAAACTATGAAGATGCTGGAATTTGGCTACAAAAACCTTCAGAAATGTGCAAAATGCCATTCCAAAGGTATTAGAGGTGGATTCATTGATAACTAAGCTATAGTCGAGTCAGAAAAAATTCCACAAGATTGGAATTTTATGCCCATATAAGGAGTTATGCGACACACCTCTGTTGTTAAACATGTGGTGTAATCGCTACCGGTCGTTACTTTCTGTAGAATTCAGGTCCTGGTTACTATACAAACTAGTACCATACGTTTTAGATAGGTTTTAGACAAGTTTTCGATAACTTTTTATGAGAAGGTCCCGTAAATTTTCATTTTTAGGTAGGCGGTATTGTCACCCCTATATGCAATAATAGGGGTGACTTCGTAACCAAAGCTAAGTTAGGCGAGAGAACGATTGATCAAATGTGTAGTTGAGATTTTTCCTAGAAAATGTAGAAAGTTGAGCACATTTCTCAGTAACAAAATAAAACACGACATCTTTTTTTAAAGGGCCAGACACGAACAATAGTAGTAACAAATGTGTGGATGTGTTGCGTACAGGGTGTTCCCAGAGAGATAACGACACGCGAAGATCAAAAAAGGGGGAAATAAAGTTACCAATCTCAACACCCTCTCAAACTACAGCATGGCATGGTTTTTTCTGGGACACCCCGTACCATAAGTGTGCATCAATATGGAGTGTGTGTGCTTCATATTTATCTGTCCATTCATAGAATTCTTCTAAAATACGTGTGCTTGTGTGAGCGTGTGTATGTGTGTTTTTTCTTTTTCTCACCCTTAAACGGTGCAGTATTCTTTTCTTGAATAATTATATATAATTATATAGAGGGGGAAATGATGTGTACATATTATATGTTCGGTTGCAGTTTTATATATATTTGTATATAAGGTGCACGATATATCATATTAGCGGTACTGACGAAGTGATTGGCCCTCGTGTGTGTAGGGTCCCCCGGAAGGGGTTCACGCCCATGGCAACCGCTCTTATCAAATCAAGGGGTTCACGCCCATGGCAACCGCTCTTATCAAATCAAGGGGTTCACGCCCATGGCAACCGCTCTTATCAAATCAAAAAACGATCTCCATTGCATGCACATCGTTAAATCTTTCATCTTATTGTCTATATGTGCAACTGTATATCAGGGAGGTATTAGAACTAACATATTATGATCAGGGTATCATCATCTAAATTACATATTTTAGCTCTCTATCTGTAGGGGGCAGGGCCTCATTAATATAGGTAGATAACAGGAACCGACCGAAACAAGTAAACAACCAATCAGAACTCGTTATTTAGGTCACGTGACTGGTTATCAGCCAATCAGGGACCAGTATTCCCTGATTCGGTCGGTTCCTGGTAGATAAATATCATTTCAATTGGTCGCCAGAGATACCGCTCTGCGTATTATGTTCTAATTTGTTATTACTAGTAAAAAAGAGTGTACGTGCCAATAAGATGCGCTGACAAGGTGGCCATATATTTCACTTATATCGTAAAACCACGGGACCAAAATTCACACAAATGCCATCATCTCACACGCGGCAAAACAAAATACACCTCTTTTATATATTCGCTCAGTCTGGATATATATATATCGCTACAGCCACCTCACTATAAAAATGTTCGTATCGTGTCTCATTATAAGAGAGAGAGTTATACTGGGCACCTTTATTGTAACTGCATGATGGGAGCCGGTTGGAGCGTGTGGGTGTGGATGGTGTAGACAGAGGGAGATATAACTGTGTCCCCTGGCGCCCTCACCTACCCCCCTCGGACAGTGTAGGGCATGGATAGGTGGGTCTAGGACAAGCTAAGTAAAGTCGGATAGTAGAAAATATATCACACACGATCAGGGGTGACAATTTCAAAACATATATCCGACTTTATCATCCACAGATCTACACACATCTACACGCACACACACCTCAGCAACTCTATCACAAGCAGGTTCTACGATGCCAATTTACCATCTGTAAACAAAGCGTGCCTTTTTCTTGGAAAACATCAAATGCGTTAAAAACGTTTTATATATATTTATATATAGAGGGAGAGAGATAGAGAGATAGAATGGGAGAGAGAGAGAGAGAGAGAGAGAGAGAAAGATAAAGCCGAATATAAAATAGGGCACGTATAATATACTCTTCGTGACATGTATTATTATGTGTATTTTAATTCCAATTGCAATATGTATAGGTGTGATCTGTAAGCTTGCAATATATAGTAGGTGTGATCAGTGTGAAATCACACACACACCCTTTTCTTTTACACATGTATAATCGGACACACGGGCAAATTAAGATCGGTTATAAATCAAGGTAGACATGTGTAAAAAGAAAAGGGTTGTGTGTGATCTCTACTTCTTATACAACACGAACAGTGGGGAAATATTATTATGTCCTAGGTTTGAGATATATAATTAATTAAAGAAGCTATTTGTAATTTGCAGGTATCGTTCAGATATATCACTCACTTCACTTTGTTCGAATCTGTAAGATAAGTGCGAACGGTATATCTATGATATATATCAAACATATCACTAGTCTACTTTTTCGATTTATTTTTCATTTTTATCTCCAAAAACATCTCAGGGGGTTTACTGCAGATAGAGATGTGTGCAGCACGCCATGTTATATAATTTACTCCTTCAAAATAATGAAAACCACACGAGAAATACTTTCAGGCATCACGAGCAGTAGAAACTATAATATGTAATTATATTTTTATAGAATTTGCGTGCCACAGAGATAATTTAATATGGATACGGAGGAGAGACAGAAACAGACAGAGAAATGGAAAGACAGATAAAGATTTAAGGGATGATTTGAAAGGAATCTATAGTCTGTTAGAACATTGATCGATCGGGGGAGGAGAGGATATTATTGGATAATATTGGAAGAAAAAATTGGAAGAAAAAATTGGCTCTCCCCTCTTTCTATCGCTGTGTCTATCTCTATCCCTCTCTCTAATCTCTATCTCTAACCCTCTTTTATTAGGGGCAGTACACAAAAAATAAAATAAAAGGTTAAAATTTTAATTTTTTCAGCGGTTCATATTTCTGCTGCTGAAAAAATTAAAGTTTTTAATTTTAATTTTATTTGATGTGTACTGCCTCTAACTACAGATATATATATCGCTCTCTATTCCCACACAGTTTCTTGCAGATAAGATAAGATATAAGAATAATCATATTAATTGTGCTTTTTTTGTTGTTCTCCTTCTAATATGGGAGAAAAATATAATTATCTGCTCGAAATTATTAGATTTCGATTTCCTGGATATGATAAAAACTCTTCTTTTCCAAAAATTACGTAATTTAATTTTATTTTGTGTCCCCGAAAAAAACGTGTGTATTCCGTAATTATTATTCCCTCTCTTTCTCTCCCTCTCTCTTTCTTTCCCTCTCTCACACACACTTGAATAAACACACTATCCCCTGGCGGGCTTTAAAAATATTAATAGGCTTCTAAAGTTCAATTATTGCCAACACAGGATAATCAGATCTTGTTTAGAAAGAAAGATGGTTTCCGCGAAACGGTTTTGAACTGATTTAGAGTTTTGGTGTCCGTCTTTCTTTCTTGTTTATAATATATATTATGCTTCTTTTTCACTACCATTGCAGCGGCACACTCACACCCTCACTCTCAGTAAATAAATTGTATCTCTGTATCTCTTAAACATCTTTCATTTATTTTTTTCTTAGCGTGTTGTGTTATCATTTGCTAAGTCTGAAAACGTCACACGCCACACATATATAATATTAATATTTCATCAAGAAAACACCTATCTCTCTGTATCTTTCTCCCAGTTCCCAGTATAGTACAGCCGGATTTACCGGGCACGCCGATTCATATCGGGGTCCGACTGTACCATTTCCAACCACAATCAATTACCATTTAAAACACCTAACATATATCATAAACTAGTTGACGTTTTTTACTCTCACTTTCCATACATATCACACACAGACGGGAATATAAATTTTTGGTTTTATGGATGGGGAATTCACACACAATCCACGGTAATATATAACACTCGGTTCCCACACACTCCTTCTCTCACTCTCTCCTGCCCCTCCTCTCCTAACCTCACGGAAAGGGAGTATAATATATATAGAGGAGAGAATTCGTTGATAAGATATCACGTGTATAACAGGAACCGACCGAAACAAGTAAACAACCAATCAGAACTCGTTATTTAGGTCACGTGACTGGTTATCAGCCAATCAGGGACCAGTATTTCCTGATTCGGTCGGTTCCTGGTGTATAATGTGTGCTGTGGAAAATGAACGCGGGGAATCATCTATGTATCTAGATAGTATGTGTGTGTGTGTGTGTGTGTGTGAGTTATTTAAATGTTCAGATGTGCTAACAATTCCTGTATATCCACAGAATCGCCGTCCAAAAAGTCCAGGTTGAGGTTATCCGGCCCACCCTGGGGAGGGGGTCCTACACTGGCACCCCCACGGGCCCCAATCGGTCCAAACATATCATAATTTCCATTAGTGGCGGGTGAAGGTCCCGATGTAGACGTTACGGGTACTGAAGATGGCATACCACCACCACCGGAGTTAGATGCCATACCACCAAAACCGTTCATGGTTGGCATAGGTCCACCGGCACCCATACCACCTGGTCCTGGCATGTTTCCGGGCATGTTACCACCCAGAAGGGAGGATACCCCGGCGAGATTTCCAGCGCTAAGTGAGGGGGCTAGTCCTGCTTGGTGGAGGGGTGTTGATCGGGGGATGTTGGCAGCTGCAGCTAGGTTTGCCGTGCTGAGACCCGGGTAGGAGGCCATTCCACTGATTCCAGAGAGGTTTAAACCGAGTCCTGGACCACCGGGGTTTTGTGCCTGCAACAGAGAGAGAAATTCAGTGGTTACTTACTTTTGAGTTTTGCTGTTTCGATGAAAACATGTATAACTCTAACTACTTAATTCGCAAATTTCTCCATCTCGAAAGTGGTCGACTTTCCAGCAAACTAATTTCTGTTAGTTTTTGGTATAATATAATTCTCCCTCCCTACCTGGTTTAAAAGTGGCCCGGCTGCAGCACTACGCTTGTACAACGACAACAACTCCTCAGTCCTCTTGAACTGCTGTGCGGCTGCATACTGTTGCTGTTGCTGCCTCTGATGCTGGTACAACAGATCCTGAACCTTCTCGCTCTGCTCCTCCATCTTCTTTTCTAGTAACAGCTTCAAAAGGAGCTCTGATTGGGACTCATCCGGGGGAGGACCCTCGTGGTGATGTTGCTGTTGGTGGAGCTTCCGCTGTGCAAGGATTTGTTCAAATGTCAGGGCACTTCCTGGTTCGTACCTGGGGTGGAAATTAGAAATGTTTTACAAAATATTAACTGTTTCTCACCCCAATATATTCACCCTGCTAACCTTGCCCACTGAATACTTAATATTCTACGTGTGTTGGTTACATTTTATGTTTATCAAGAAAGGCGTAGTGCTATATCGAAAGATCTCCCTCGGTATAACACTACACCGCTCTTTTGATCTCAGATCAAAGAGAAACTCCTGGAGAAAGAGAAAACAAAGAGAAGGAAAAATCAGCGGGGAGGGAGATCTCAGGTACTTCTGTGGAAGGTTTGTATTGTGCAATGTGCAAATGTGGAAATGGGTGTATGATGTTTGCTGTAGCGATTACGCAACACATCCCTCTCATACATCAAGTCCAAAAAGTACCGTCTTTGGGTATTTCAGGGAAAGGAGCTGAGATTTGCGTTGTTCTTCCTTCGAATTTTTGACGACATAGTTCGCGGGGAACCAAGTTGAAACACAGTACGAGGGGTGAACCAAGCTGTACCAGCTTTGTGTTAGAATATAGTGAAAAGAGAGACAAATTGAGTACGAAGGATC